>JAFEMH010003941.1:0-237057 GCA_022495995.1 Adenophora triphylla var. japonica
AAGTACTTCGAACACCTCATATAGCATGCCAATGCTGCCTACTAGGATTACCAGTGAACCTACTCAATCTTCCAACCGCATAAGCAATATCAGTCGAGTGCCCGTCATAGCATACATCAAACTGCGCTATTGCTTTGGTGCATTCAAGCTGTGACACAGTTTACCAAAACATTTGATACAAGTTTCTCGTAGGGATCCATGGGAGTACTAACTTTTAGAACAATTATCAGCAATTAAACCTCTTCAGAATTTTCTCAATATAATGAGATCGTGATATTGCAATTCCTCTTGTTCATCCGTTTAATCTTTTATACCAAGAATTACATCTAGCTTTCTCCTATGCCCTTCATCGAAAACTTTGATGACAAAAACTTTTTAGTTTTATCAACTACATTTTGGTCTCTGTGCCAAAATCAACATGTCATCTACATATAGACAAGATACGATTACACCTTTACCGGAATTCATCAAATCTCGTTATATACACATTCGTTCTGACCGATTTAATACAAAACCATTCGACAAAACAACCTCATCAAATTTTTTGATGCCACCGCTTAGGCAAAGCTTGCTTCAGCCCATACAATGACTTAATTAACTTACATACCTTATGTAACTCATTACACGGCATAACAAATCCTTCAAAGTTGCTTCATATACACTTCTTTCTTCCAAATCACCATTTAAGAATGCCGTGTTTGACATCCATTTGATGGATCAATAGATTTACGAATAGCCGCCAAAGCTTATCGTAAATCTAATAAGTAGTGATACGAGCAACCGGTGCATAGGTATCATCGAAGTCAATGTCGATCCCTTCCTTTTGTCTATAAGCCTTGGATTACCAAATCGAGCTTTTAAACTTGTCGATAGTTCCATCGACTTTCATCTTCTTTGAAGATCCATTTGCACCCCAAAGGTTTACAAAAACTCGGTGGTAACCGTCGACAGAGCAACCCGCATGTATTATTTTCCACAATAGAAATTCAATCTCATCATCGATGGCTTCTTTCCAAAAAAACCCAGCGTCTCGAGATTTTATTGCTTCATCATAAGGTTCTTGGATCCTCCTCTATAATATAACGAGTAAGAGGTATTGAGATTCAATTTGATCTCTTGATCCCATAACTAAATATAGTTGAAAATCGAGAACCATATGATTTAGCTTTCCATACTCTTTGTACTCTTACGAGGTTCGGGTGTCTCACTTGGTACAGTGTCAATTGAATGATCATCCATTTGAGATTCAGCCGACATTGGTATAATATCCTTGGGTCTAGGTATCGAAGCAGAAACGATTTCCTCATCAAAGATTTGCATCTCTTGATTCTATAATTGTGTTTATAGAAAATGAATTCATTAGGTTCTATAACATAAAACCTATATGCCTTGGAATGCTCATCATATCCAACAAAGATGCAATCAATATACCTTTTTCTCCCAACTTTTTTCCTTTTAGAGGTCCGGAAGTCTAACCACGGCCCTAAGACATCCCCAAACTCTTCCGCAAAAATGTCAAGTTTGGAATCTTTTCTTATACCAAAAGCTCATATGGGGGTAATCTTGTTCCTTTTATTAGGAACTCCTATTCAATAGATGACAAGCCGTTAACATGGCTTCACCCCCAAGAGAGAGAAACCCGTCACTCAAGCCGAGTAAGACAACATGGCGTTAACCATTTCTTCAAGAGTTCTATTCTTCCTTTCACCACACCATTTTGTTGTGGTACATAAGGAGCCGTAGTCTCATGAATTATCCCTACGGATTGGAAATATTTAGGATCATAATATTCACCACCTCTATCCGTACGTAAGGTTTTAATCAAGCCATTAAGTTGAAGTTCAACTTCGCTTTATAAATTTTAAATTTATCTAGGGCTTCATCTTTTGCATGCAAAGAAATAAATATAGCAAAACCTAGAGGCATCATCTATAAAAGTGACAATATACTTTTTATTGCCTAAAGATGGAGTTGCATGAAAATCACATAAATCACTATGTATCAATTCAAGTTTTACTGTAATTCCTTGTAACACTTTTAAAAGGTTTCTAGTGATTTTTGTTAACATGCAAGTATTACACCTTTCCGTATTATTATCAATAACAGGAATCAAACCATCTTTGGACATTTCAAGCATTCTTTTATAGTGCACATGTCCTAACCGAGCATGCCATAAATGCAGAGGAAGTCATATAAACGTAACTAGAGTTAACCGGAATTTTATTCAAATTCAACATAAACATCCCATTGTTATAATAACCAAATCCTACAAATACACCCGACTTCGATAAGATATACTTATCGGATTCATAAACTTGTTTATAACCACACTTGTTCAAGACAGACCGAAATTAAATTCTTACGAAGTTTAGGTACATATAAAACATTAAACAAAGAAATCGTTTTTCCCGAACTAAATTCCAATACCACACTTCCTCTTCCTTGAATAGGAGCGGAATGGTCATCACCCATGTAAAGGACGTATCCGTCTTCCATTGGTTCATATGTCTTAAACCAACAACGATCTTTACAAACATGAGCAGTGGCACCGGAATCAATCCGCCACGCAATAGCATCATCCTTGGTTTTGAGAATGGTCCATGACCCCTTTCCCGAACCACTTGTGCTTGCGCCGTTCTTGTTGTTTCCAACACGACAATCCTTCTTAAAGTGACCAGATTTGCCACACTTCCAACAAGCCAATTTAGGCTTCTTGTTGGGACCGTAACCATTGTCATTGAAACTCGCGTTTCTTTCCTTTGTTTTTGTTTCTACCATCATCAATCATATTGACCGATGGTCCACCAACTTCCTTTCCTTTGCCTTTGTCA
This sequence comes from Adenophora triphylla var. japonica, assembly GCA_022495995.1. Lineage (NCBI taxonomy): Eukaryota > Viridiplantae > Streptophyta > Magnoliopsida > Asterales > Campanulaceae > Adenophora > Adenophora triphylla. Next base: position 2,832 of record JAFEMH010003941.1, read on the forward strand.
TTCTCTTGCGCCCTTAGAGATTCCTCTATGCGCCAGTGACTACCAAGTTGAACCAAAGATGATCATCTTTACCATGTTTCAAAGTGTGTTTGAAATCCTTCCAGAGGGAGGCAACTTATCAATCACACTTGAAACCGATATTGACTCATCCATCTTCAACCCATGTTGAGTATATTGTCCAAGGATTCTAAGGAGTTCATTGAATTGTTCCATGACAGGTCTAGCATCGACCATCTTGTAATTGGTAAAATTACTCCCAAGGAACTTCTTACTAGAAGCATCCTCTGCCATGTACTTGGATTCAAGAGAATCCACATAACTCTTTAGAGACTCCTCATTTTGATAAATGTCAAATAAAGGATCGACATACCGTTCAATATGTGTCCTCTGCAGATGTAGTCATCGTTCTCCCACTTCGATCTACGTCCGACGGCCTCCAAGTTATCCTCTTTCAAGCCACTCGGAAGGTGGAGTAGATAGAACATACACCACCTTTAATGTTGTCAAAAGGAAGTGCATCTTCTTTTGCCAACGTACGAAATCTTGCCCTTCAAACTTGTCTAGCTTTCCAAACTTTGTTGTCATCTCCTTCACAGTAGCCATGAGTATCACCAAATACTTTATTCGTTTGTAGGGGAATATGGGGTCTCGATCTTGATACTAGGGCCGGATATATGATTGAATCGTGTATAATCCACTTTCCGAATAAAGTATTTCGACCCTTAATGCCTGGGTTACACAAAATCTTTATTGGGATAAGACAATCACACAATTTGTTTTCTAGGCAAAGAGAACAAATCAAAACTTCTGAGAATTGTTTGCTTTCGTTATTGTTGTAATTCACTCTTTTGTTTTTCATGTATGTACAACGAGAGATCAATCTCGTATATATACGGATGGGGAAGGTATTAGTTAAAGGGTACAATCAAAAGACATGACTTTAGCCAAGCAATGTGTCTCTTCATTTTGAAAAGGCATCTCGTACAGAACCGCACGGCCGTGTCTTATGAACTGCACGGCCGTGTTGTTCATACCTGCACGGCCGTGTCATATGAACTGCACGGCCGTGCTGTTCATACTGATCAGCAAAAAGTGCTACCCTTTAACTTTTACTTCTATATCGAGGTTGACTTCGTTTTAGCTCAAACGAGTGTGTACTCCACACTTTCCCTTACTCGTATCCGAGTCTAATACGAATCACATTGATCTCTTAGTAAATCACCATTACAATAAAACAAGTTGATGACACTAAAATCACCAACACACACCCAGGGATGTGAACGTGAACAAAGTAGCGATCGCGCACAGAGCATACGCGTCCCACGCGAAGACGCTTCCCTCAGCTCCGGCAAATCTATCGGGCGGTCCCGAAATGTCGACATAATCAGTGTTCAGCTTATCGGCATCCCGTAATGCCGTAGAGATACCAAGTAGAGACACTAGCTTCTCCACAGTGGCCATGCCACCAGCATACGGAAGAACTAGTTGTTCCGTCTCAGGTCCTCCCAGAATGGCCGAAAATCTTCGAACGTAGGAGTGATTTCGTTGTACGAGAAGTTGTACACATTCCTCCGTACATCCCAGAAGCGAGCCGCTGCTCTCAAAAGATCCCAATCTGGCATGAGCTCCTTCAAAGCCCAAACAGATTTCATCCCGTGCAATGACCTTTAAAAACCCCTTATTTTACCTCGTGTGGTTCCGTACCCACGACTGGAAATTTTCCAAATATCGCTCTTGCATCCGAGACGATAGCTTAGGAAAGCGAGCCATGAAAGAAAGCGAAGGAAGCCTTAGGAATTGGAAAGAAATTCAGCCAACTGATCAAAGCAAAGGCGCAATTTCTTACGAATTGCAAAGCTGAAACTGCAATTTAAAAGACTCTGGAATTTCATTCTCAGTCCGGCGGACTCTAGCCACTGATTGACTTGGTCAACTGCACGTGCCCGGTATTGCTCCTAAATTGGAAACAATTCCAAACCAAGCCCTGCTCATGCCTTTGTGAATCTGCGTGCTCCCGTGGTTTCAATTAACCAAAGCCAACACCTCTTCGGCCCCGCCTCGTGCAACAAAGGCAATTAATTAATAATCGGTGCATATAGGCATAAATTTTGACCCGTTCAATTCTTCATGCATGTTTCATATTATTTATTTTTGATCAACCTACTTGCTTATTTGCCAAAATAAAGAAGGTGACTATAGATGTGCAAAGTATGTTTCCGCCCCAAGGGCGCCTTTTCAAATACGGTTCAAGTCAAATTGTTCCGGACAATACATAAATTTTGTCTAAAGCAATAAAGGAGGACTACTCCGAGTCCTGCTCATTATCCGAGCACTCGATGCACCGCCCACAGCCTGGATCTGTCGAAAACAAGAAATCTCCGAATTCCTCCAGCGGGGAATACGCGAAAGGCCTCCTCGCGCCGCTAACTCGAGGACTCTCCCCTCTCGTGCCCCGAGTGCGAAGGAGGATGAGCTCCCAAACCCAGCCGTTCCGCCCGCGAACCGGCCAAATCCCTGCGCAAAGTCCTGCTCCGCCGTAGCGGTGGGAGCAGACGAACCTCTCGGCCTAGACGGCCTCGGCTCCACGAACATCCACGCTCCTCCGGAAGCCGCACCTCGGGAACTCCACGAGCCTCTAAGCGTAGTTGGCCCACCCGTCCAACCGTCTCATGGCTCGATTATACGTACGGCCGGACACCTGCAAACCAGAAAGTCATCAAAAGACAAACACAAAGTACAAATGCAACATTTGCGGAATGCTACTATCAAATGCAGAGAAAATCAAAGGCACTCACCGAAGCGTTGGGGTCCGCCACATGCGAGGTCTCGGCTCCTCACGAGATCGGGATCACCCGGTAGCTGCGCGAACCGTCCAGGCCCTCTTACGCCAGCCTAGCGCGTGGAAGTGGGAGATCTCGGGATATCCGGGGCCCTCGCCTCCCTATCGCCGCACCAGCGGGCTCCTCATCCTCATCCTCAAGAAAGTGTCATAGTCGGCTCCCGCTATGACATACTCGTTTATAAAACACACCCCGTCTATACCTCTCCAACTCCTCCATCGGCATCGACGAGAGGATGCCGCATGTGCGAGGCGGATCCACCTAGCACCATCGGAAGGGACCCCGGGCCATGCGACGGGTCACCCTCTCCCCCAGAATACATCACATCGCGGTGAAGTCCCACCAGAGCTTCCATCGCCGCGTAACCTCACTAGCAACCTGAACCACACCCATGTGAATCCGGCTCCCACCCGGTCACTGGATCCGCTCGGAGAACTCCGGCTCGGGGCACAAGACACCTCACTCGTACGACAGTCGGGTACCCGCCCTCGATGACACCGCCTTCTTCGCCTCTTCTCGCCAAGACGGCGCATGGCGGGAACGAGGACCGGTATGCCTCCTTAACGTCCCAGCTGCGTGGGTTGAACACCTCGCATAGCACCATACTTGTCAAGCAAATGGAAAGTTATGTCGGCTACGGAGGCGAGATACATACGAGTACATAAAAGAGACAAGGAAGAGAAAAAGACATGAACTTACATCAAGCAAACGAGAAACTTGACTCGAAGAAGCTCTCCTCTCCCCGCAAGAACTTGTCCAAGGCGTGATAGATCTCGGCCAGTCCTGTCTCTCCCCATGCATACCCCCTCACGGCATCCAAGTCTGTCAGCGACCCGAGCAGAGGGAAGTGACAGGACGTGTCGATCGGGGAACGAGTCACGACAATGCGGGCAAATGAACCCTCGAGCCAGACGCTCAGCGGTCATCCTCGAGGACCCCTCCCCATAATCGGCAATACCCGTCCTCAGATGCATCTCCATCGGCCTGTACCGAATACCTAAGCCCCTGGCATCAGTGATATCGAAACCCAGCAGCTTCGACAACTGCCCCGGGGTATAATCGTCCACCCACACCAGCGCGTTGCCCCATGTCGGTAACCCAGTGATAGCACCAAAGTCAGTGGGAGTCACAGTCGCCTCCCCTCACCTGAAGTGAAAAGTATGGGTCGTATCCCACTAGTACTCGCTCAGAGCTACGTACATGGACCTCGCCCTCAGCGTCACAGCCACCGCGGCTACCGCGCTGATAAATCCAGCCACGCCGGAGTCAACCGCAGTGCCAGTAGACTCCTCTCTCCGTCTCGAGCCTCTTCCGGGAATATCTCCCACAACGCTCGCACTGCCTCGAAGGCTCCCCGACTCTTCTGGTTGTGAACATCAACCGTCCCTTGCCCCTGCAGGTGAACAAAGCAAGAATACGTTAAACACAGAAGCGACATCAACAGAGTGCATGAACGCATGTCAAAATGATGCAATGCAGATACAGTTCTCATTCCTTTCCTAAAATATGTCCATCCTGGTTGGAGTATTAACGGTCCAAAATTTCCAAGCATTTCGAAAACTCCGTCGAATCCGGAACTTTCAAAACCCTTTGAAAACTCCGTCGAATCCGAAACTTTCAAAGCATTTCGAAAACTCCGTCAAATCCGGAACTTTCAAAACCCTTCGAAAACTCCGTCGAATTCGGAACTTTCAAAGCATTTTGAAAACTCCGTCGAATCCGGAACTTTCAAAGCATTTTGAAAACTCCGTCGAATCCGGAACATTCAAAACCCTTCGAAAACTCCGTCGAATCTGGAACTTTCAAAGCATTTTGAAAACTCCGTCGAATCCGGAACTTTCAAAGCCTTTCGAAAACTCCGTCGAATCCGAAACTTTCAAAGCATTTCGAAAACTCCGTCGAATCCGGAACTTTCAAAACCCTTCGAAAACTCCGTCGAATTCGGAACTTTCGAATTATTTCGAACATTTCAAAAATTTACTCCATCCCGATTTAAACATGCTTTAAATTTGGAAAACACATCTAGGCATGGAATTTTGCAACCAAAATTTTTATGTCATCTACCCATAGTGTCAATTGAACTACATTCTAGTCAATTTCGACAAAGGCGCATAGCAAAGTCAAAAGCCCCAATTCGGGCACCAAAATCCCTAACTCATTCCTAGTCAAATTTCTAATATTTAAAGAATGCACATTCTTAAAATTAATGGAATTTGAAGGAAGTGTACCTGTCTCTCGATCCCTCCTTTGGATTTGTGGTTCTCCCTAACCGGGTAGAACTCCGCCGGATTCAATGGATGAGTAATGGTTCGAATGGTCCGAACCAACCACGTTCTTTCGTCATCGGTCCTTCCATGACGAGCCATTGGTTCCAAATCACCTTCCATGTTGATTTTCCTTCACAAATTTGAGCAAACCTCACAATTTGGGATGAAAATTTTCTCTCTTTTCTCTCCTCTCCCGTCGGAAATAATGGAGAAATGACTAACTTTTGCTTACGCCTCGGCCTTTGGAATGAACTGGTCAACTTCGGGTTCGGTCAGTAGGACTCTTTCTTTGCGACGAAAGATTCCTTGCCACTTTGGCCCCTCAACTTTTCGCAGTTCCAATTTTACCCCTTTAGGCCCCCAAAAGTGTAAAATTTCCCCCAAGTTAGACATTTCTAACACCCCATCCCCCGAGGATCCATTCTAAGTTAGTTTTTCACTAACGCTCGTCTCCAGACGTTAAATTCTCAATCTCAAGTTGACGTTTGACATTCAAACGCTCAATCCCGTCTCCGGACATTCCAGTTACAATTCCATCTCCCGACGTCAAAATTTCTATTGGTTTTCACCATCGTTCACTTCCCCGGCCGCCAGTCGTAAGCCCGATCTTCCCACCTCAGCGGCCATCAAGGTAAGCCCGCACAACAATCCCTCTTTGGCCATCAAGGTAAGCCCGAACGCTCGTCCCAGCAGGATTCTTAAGAAGAAATGTCAATCCTTCCGAGTTGTTAATAACGCCAGTTTAACACAACCATTCCCATCATTGCCACCCTATCCCTAGCAGGATAAACCTGACCATCATCGTAAGCTCAGCACCCAAGGCACGAACGCCTTTGTCTCAGGATAACGTATCTCGCCACTCCGGTTTGAGCGCCACACGCCCTCTTATGTTTCGCCACACCTTGGTTTGAGGCGCCACACGCCCTCGTAATCTCCCGGCCACTCTGTTTGGCGCCACACGCCCTCAAAGGTTTCAGAAATCCCAAGTTTAGACGCCTCACAATAGTCTCCATTCAGGTTCAGATGCCTTGCAATGGTCTCATTCAGGTTTAGACGCCTCCCAACAGTCTCGCTTTGGTCAAGGTCCCCACGCGCGGCTCCTTGCACCTACGAACTACGACCGTCTTGATTTCCGCTCGGGATACGTAGGAATTCTTTCGCTAAGGGTCTAGCCGGTGACCAGCCTGTGTCTTTCAAAGTAAGGCATCCCGATTTGGATCCTTATCTTTTCAATGACCCCACTTCCTTCGGAAGAGACGTCGGCGAGGGCTAGCGTAAGTACCCAAATCCGGATCGTCAAAATCCGTTAGAAAGTTAACCGAAATCCGTTAGCCGGCCCGCTCCCGGGCTTAGCCGGAACCCGTTAAGTTCCCGTTGCCGAAGCCAACGCAGAAGGCGTCCGGGGGCGCCCCGAGCATCCCAACGTCGAAACGTACTTAACACACATCATCGCACGTAAAAGTACGGCTTTCCCTAAAAAACGCACTTTCTCGCACTTTTCGGGGGCGTTTCGGACATTTTCCGGACTGTTATTTTAAAAATGGACAAAACCGAGACCCGGGAACGAACTCCCATATAGCCTGATGAGTCATGGGACACGTGGCACGCATGCCACCTCCCTCTAGTCACCCTTCAATCAAAAATCAAGGAGAAAAGACTAAAATACCCCTGGTATACAGTCTCAGTCCGGCCGGACTCCTTTGCAGACTTTCAGAAATTGCCAGCAAGTCCCTCCAATTTCCAAAGTTTCACAAAACCCCCTGGATTTCAAGCTAAGTCCGTCCGGACTCATGCTGAAATTTCACCTATAAATACCAAGGCTGTCAAAGCCATTTAGAACAACAAAAATTACTCTCCATTTTCACCATAGCCACGGCCCAACTGAGTTTCACCCCTTCCCGAGCCCCCGTTTCGTCTCGATTCGCGTGAAACCTCCGTATTTCGATCAAATACGCCCCTCACCACCTTAAAACACCATCCCAAACCACTTTCCGTATCCCGTATACACCCCCCGAGCCAAAGGAGTCGACCCTAGCCATAGGTATAACTCCCACTCCCTAATCTCTCGTACCGCCTCGGTTTACGCGATAGTCGCTATAACCGTTTCGGACGACATCTTTGAAATGTAGACGCCTCCGTCTAATGGGGTCCGATACGTTTTAGCCCCTAGATCCTCTTCTCTTCCCGTAAGAGAAGTAATCTCGGGTTAAAACGGCGTTCCGGCCCCGTTCCATTTAAATTTCTGTCATTTACAATTCCGGATCGATCGATCCGTCGAACGTCATTTAAATTTCTGTCATTTACAATTCCGGACCATTTGATCCGTCGAACGTCATTTACATTTCATGCAACTTTACAATTCCGAGTCGTTTGGCTCGTCGATCGTCATTTACAATTCCGACCCGTTTGGATCGTGATAGTATTTACTTCTCAAAGTCCGAGTCGCAACCCGATTCGTTGATCGCAAAATCATTTAATACGTTTTTTCCCGTAAAAATCGTTAACAATGTAATGCCCGATTCAAAACCGGAGTTCGACCTTCAAACTCTCTTTCAAAACGCGCGAAATGACGTTTGGCATCCAAACGCTCATCTTCAAACTTAAAAGCCGATAATTGACATTCAAAATCATTTAATACGTTTTTCCCGTAAAATCGTTAAGAATGACACGCCCGGTTCAAAACCGGAGTTCGACCTTCAAACTCTCTTTCAAAACGCGCGAAATGACGTTTGACATCCAAACGCTCATCTTCAAATTCAAAATCCGACGTTTGACATTCAAACGCTCTTTTCTTAAAAGTCAACATTTGACACTTAAGATAAACAGTTAAAATCAGCATTCGCGCCACTTTTCCTAAAAACTTCCAAAACCGATGTTTGTCATTCAAACGCTCGCCTTTTCAAACAAGTCATCTAATCAACGTTTGACATTCAAACCAAGATTAAGCTTGTCATTCAAGCCCCCATTTCAAAATGCAAACACACACACACGCACACGTTTTCGAGAAAGGTAGAAAGACTCGTCATACGAGGCGTTTCGGGTGATCTCGTAATACTCTTCCTGTAGACACCCCATTCTGAACACATCGGGTCATATTTATACCACTCTAAGTCTCGCTTTGAGTCAAGAAGTAGAAATCCATCATTTCGTCATGTTTCGTTAAGTTTTGACTAACTATCGTTAGTTTGGGACTAACCGCATACGAGATAACGAGGAAAGGACAAGATTGTCCACATGAGCAATATCTCGCCGCGAGATGGCGTGTCTCGCGCGAGATATCCTCCCTCTCGCAAAGATGCGTAGGCGCTTTTCTCATCGATTTCAACCACTTTTCGGGATAAAACTTTATCCATCCGGCCAACCAATAGGATTTGGAGTCTAGAACCTTCTGATAGGGTTTTACCTCTCCACTTCTTCCTATCCATCACCTATAAATACTTGGTGACTTCCAAGGTTCAAGAGATCCCCGGAAAAAATGACAAATTTTCACAACACACATATTTTGTTGGTTTCTTTCCCTGAAAGGTTCCTACAAAATCACCCTAAAACTCACCTCAAAGTTTGTTTGTCAACCTTGTTAATAAACAAACATCAAGACCCAAGTCAAGGATTGAGGCGAAGCTCTGTCCGTATCGAGAGTCGATTCTAAACTTGAGTCGAAACTCTGCCCAAATCACCTCACGCAAGGTAAACCCCTAAATCCCTTTCTAATTGATTGTTAGAGTGGTATAAATTTATTGAATCTAGGATCGGCCTAGAGCCTCTCCAAATCATGGAGACGGTCTCGAAGCAATCGATCCTACATTCCGTTTAACCCCGTTAAATGGATCTTTTATTGTTTAAAATCTTTTTCTTCTTCCTTTTTGAAAACCTCTCTTCTCTTTAGCAAGACCAATCTCCGGATTGGGTGGAATGGATGCTCCTTGACCTACTCATTCCATAACCTAAGCCCTGAACCCAAATCTCTTTCAAAATGGTTTTTCCATGTTCTCCAAACGAATAATATAGGTGGCGACTCAAAAAGATAAAATTCTTCTCACAACGCTACAGTGGCGACTCCGCTGGGGAGTTAAAATTAAGAGGCTTAAACTTGCGTCAAAATTAAAAGAGAGGTTTTAAAAAAAAATTGTAAATTCAATTTTCTGCTCTCAGACGAGGCATATCTCGCAGGGGATATCATATCTCGCGCGAGATATCGCCTCGGCAATCTGGTTGTTTTTTGGTTTCTCCCGTTCATCTCATAGTCCAAGACGAGAGCCGAACATGCAAGGGGGATCCCAGAATTCATTATCTGCAGAGTTTCCACATCTTAAGGCCTCCCTTAAGGTGTAGAACTCGAATCTTTATTTCATTTAAATAATCGATTATTATTTATGAACTGCGTGTGATTGAGTTTTATTTAATTAAAGTCCGGTCCATTGGGGATTCGGGAGTTGTAAATTAATTTATTTATTTCTTTTTATCTCTCCTTATGTGGAACTACGACGGCGTGAGTCTTCCTTATTTGGGAGAAACGTAGTCAACCACTTGGTGCGGCCACTATTTGTTTTTCTTTTGTTTTTTCAAAAAAATCTCTCTATCTTATCTATCACCTAGATTGAATCTCACACACGCGCACTCATGATATAACTGTCATTGCACTGCATACCCTCTATGAACCCGGGACCCACACTAAGGACGGATGACGCTAACCACCTAGTCCCCGGTCTCTCCGAAGTTGGACCATCCCACTCCGCGTATTCAATCCACTTAGATTGTCATATCGCGGGGAGCCTAGCCTTCCAGCCCTGCATCGCCACATATTCATGTAGATTGTCCTTTTAGGATCACTCCGTGACCGGTCGGTTTTGACTCGGTGATCTTTTCTTGTTTTTGATCAAAGCAAAGCCATGTAAAATTGACAATAAAGAAGGACTCGGAAAAGTCCCTTCGGAAAAAGTCCCTTCGGAAAAAGTCCCTTCGGAATGACCCTTTCGGATGTCCCTTTGGAAAAATATATACATATAATCCTTCGAAAAACGATCTTACATGGCTTTGTTTTACAAAAATCGGATTGATTGCTTAGTCGTTAGGTTCTGATAAAGGCCTTAGAAACCCCTCAAAACGGATTTTCCGTTCCGACCAAAATTTAGGTCTAAATAAAAATCGACTTTCCGTGTGATTATCTCGCGCGGGACTACATATCTCGCGCGGGATAATGCCTCTGTTTGCTGAAACTGAGCCTGAGCCGTTTAAGCCTGCTTCCGACTCGTTGGGGCTAGATTTGATCCTGATATCGTCTCTGCATCTCTTCTGTCAGTTTTCCGAAGCTACTCAACTTCAAGACTCCCAACACAATGTCTACTGAAAAGCATGTCATCACCAAGAAGGACCTTGAGCAACACACTCTCCAAGATTTGACCAAGTCTCTTGTCGCTGAGATGGAACATGTGGAAGGTTGGAGAGAAGCCTTTGATTTGCCCACCACTCGCATTGCTAGGGATTTCCGGAAGATGGAAAGTGATTCCGACAGTGGACGATCATCCGTGCAAGAGGAGCTAAGTGACATCAAAACTCAACTTGCCAAAGCCCTGCAGCAAATTAACGACAATGACTCGTGGCATCACATGGAAGAATCCATCCAAGCTGAAAAGACAAAGATGCTGATTGAAGAGCTCGAGGAAGTCAAGAGCGAACTCGAAACTATGACCCAAAAGTGCATCAACCTTGAAGCCCACATTGAAGATGACATTGATGAAAGAGTCAAGTTTTTCCTCAATACTCTCTACCGTGACCTCAAAGAGCAAATGGAGGAAGAATATCAGTCTCGCCACCTCGTCTTTGTGCAACACTACGAGAATCATATCCGAGATCTCCATAATCAAATGGCTAAGCGAAGGAAGGGGAGGGTTTTCTCCGACATCGGAAACATCACTCTTGGTCATCTCTTCAGAAGTCTTCACAAGGACGGAAAGCTGAAACCGATAGAAGGATACATACCTAAGAGGGAAGGTCGATCTCCACACCTCTATTGCTACTACCATCAATGCAATGGCCATCACACCAATGATTGTTTCAACCTGAAGAATGCAGTCCAAGACTTGATTGACAACGACGCCATCAGAATTTGCCCAAGTGGTGGAATAGTTTGGATGAGTTCAAACAAATGAGGAGTCTCTTTTCCTTTCAGTTATTTACTTTTAGTTGCAAAAAAGAAACGGTTAGTAGTCTAGTTTAGCTTAGTCGGGTACTACTTGCCTAAAGACTTCATTTGTGGGCAAGAGTATCAAGTTTGCTTTTCAATAATAGTTAGTCAGTATTTCCCTTTTTCAATTCTGATTACTTCTTTGAGATCGAGAAAGAAGGCACCGTGAATGTCATAGAAACTTGCAACGAAAATGACTACTCCAAGGCACTTTGGTTTTCTGGAAGCCTTCCTGTCTGGAGAATGATGCTAGCGAAAGGATACTTTTCTGGATTGGGGCTTGGAAAGCACTTACAAGGGATAACGGAACCACCACCGGTTCCCCCACTTCACACAAAGCATGGCCTAGGATACATCACTTCCATCCACGATGGGGATGACGAAGAAGAGTGGGGTTTCACTCAAATCAAGTGGGAAGGAACCACATACAAAGGCCACAAAGACCCAAAGGCCAAGAATTGCAACCTCGAGCCATATCGAAAGACACTCAATGGCTACTTCGTTCGAGAAGGGGAAAGTATTCCCTACTTTATCTTTTCAGAACCATGGACTGATGATAAAGGAAAGCGCCAACCGGGCTTTGAAATCTTCAGCGACTGCGATGCTTCTCCAGATGAAACAGAACCCGTCACACTAATCCCTAATGATTTGTGGGGCACGAAGGCAGAAATGACAAGTGAATGGGACTTTGTGTTGGGAGAAGACATGCTGCGATGCCCAGGACTCCGTGCCGCTTAGAAGACAAATGCATCCATGCAATCTCCAAGGGGGACGCTCCAACGGTTGATTACACAAGACTAATACAGAAATGTGATGAGCCAATTCTAAACTGGCACGTCACCGGAGGACCAGTTGTTGATGAAGACTTCATGATCAAAGAGCTTGGTTGCACTCCCCATCCCCGCAGGAAGATAGGCCCTGTAACTTTCACATTAGAAGCGTGCTCCACCTCCGATGAACTCACTCAAGAGGAAATCGAGGCGGTGGCCAAACATGTATTCCCTTACTTCCTTAATGAAAACTTTGATCTTTCCGAGTACCCTGAGATTGCTAACATCGTGAATGATGAATTAACTAATAATAATCAATATAACGAACACGTTAATAATGAATCATACGATGAGATAGATCAAGAAAACAAACAAATCTTAAAAGAATTAGCTAAGCAAGTAGGTCGTTGTGGAAAGAATGGCCCTATTGACGACGAGGAAATGCAAACGGTTAATCTTGGGACAACAAGACCCCGTGTAGAAAGAAAGATCGGCAGCTTCTTCAAGGGGGAAGACAGAGAAACCTTGACACGGCTCCTCAGAGAATATGTCGACGTCTTCGCTTGGTCCTACAAATATATGCCTGGGTTAAATCAGTCGATTGTAGAACACAAGATACCGCTGCTACCCAACGCCAAGCCACCAAACAAACTACGCAGAATAAAGCCGGAATGGTCAATGCAAGTAAAAGAGGAAATCATGAAGCTCTTGAATGTAGGGTTTATCAAAGTGATTGAGTATCCGGAATGGCTTGCAAACACGGTACAAGTAGCCAAATCAAATGGGAAAATACGAGTCTGTGTCGATTTCAGAGACTTGAACAAGGCATCCCCTAAAGATGACTTCCCGCTACCAAACATAGACATGTTGGTCGATGCCACAGCCGCATACGAAGTCCGCTCATTCGTCGACGGTTTCGCAGGGTATAACCAAATCCTCATGGCAGAGGAGGATCAACACAAAACAGCATTCACCACACCTTGGGGAACGTTTTGCTACACGGTCATGCCGTTTGGTCTCAAGAACGCTGGGGCTACCTACCAAAGAGCAGTCACGACACTATTCCATGACATGATCCACAAGGAAATAGAAGTATACGTGGACGATATGATTATTCACTCAAAGGGGACAGATGGTCAACACTTCAGGGATCTCAGAAAATTCTTCAATCGACTGAGACAGCACAAGATGAGACTCAACCCCGCCAAATGCTCATTCGGAGTGGTCAAAGGGAAAGTCTTAGGGTACATGGTCACAGAGCGTGGCATAGAAGCAGACCCCGCCAAGATAAAAGCCATAACAGACATGCCTCCACCCAGAACACAGAAAGAAGTAAAGGGATTCATGGGCAGACTTCAATATATCAGTCGATTCATCAATCAACTGACTACAATGTGTGACCCCATCTTCAAGCTACTTAAGAAAAACGCACCTCAAGAATGGACCAAAGAATGTCAAGAAGCATTCGAGGAAGTTAAGCATTACTTAACCTCCCCACCTATCTTGGTTCCACCACACAAGGAGAAGCCCTTGAAATTGTACCTCACAGTTACTGACAACGCGCTAGGGGCTATGCTCGCTCAAGAACAAATTTCGCCTCGCACACAGAGAATGCCATCTATTTCGTCAGTTGCAGATTCCAAGGCAGCGAAATCAATTACTCTCCACTCGACAAATCCTGCGCTGCTCTTGTTTGGGTATCACAAAGGCTAAAGCACTATATGGAAGCCTTCCCAGTTCGTCTCATTGCAAAGATGGATCCACTGAAATATATCTTAGACAAATCAAATTTGTCTTCAAGACTAGCCAAATGGTACTTCATGCTCGCGGGGTATGACATCACTTACGTCACTCAGAAATCCGTTAGAGGGAGTGTATTCGCGGATCAGCTGGCCGAATTTCCTTGCGACGAAGTGAAGGGGGAAGACCCGCGATTCCCTGATGAGGACATCATGAGTATAGAAGAAGAAAATAAGTGGCAATTATTTTTCGATGGCGCAGCCAACAAGAGAGGGTTCGGCATTGGAATGTTGTTGGTAGACCCTAACGACATCTATACTCCACTGGCAATACGTCTTGACTTTGACGCCACCAACAACACCGCAGAATACGAAGCTTGCATAGCGGGGCTTGAGGCAGCCCTAGAACGCAACGTGACTGAACTCGAGGTATTTGGGGATTCCCAATTAATCATCAATCAGACATTGAAGAAGTGGAGGGTCCAAGATCCAACCCTTCAAAGATACAAAGGCCCACCTCCAAGAGTTGGCGCAACAGCCCAGGATGTCTCATTCCACTATCTCCCTAGAGACAAAAATCGGTTTGCCGACGCATTGGCCACTCTCGCTTCCTTGGTCGAAATTCCTAAAGGGAAGGCAAGCCAAACCCTTCAAAGTAACACGACGTGCAACTCCTGCCTACTGCGCCGTTATCGATCTCCATGACTGCAAAGACAAATGGTTATCCGAATGTACCATTGTCGAAAACTCCGAAGAGAAACCATGGTACCATGACATTTGGCATTTCATCCTAGATGGAACCATCCCACCTGAGACAGACCAAAAGACTCGCATCGCCCTCAAAAGGTTGGCCGCTAATTACGTCATCACCGCCGGCCGTCTATTCAAGAAACATTCCCAAGGAAACCTTCTCTGTGCCACCAAGGAAGAGGCCCGAGAAATAATGGACCATGTTCATCAAGGCATATGCGAAACCCACATGAGCGGAAACATGCTCGCCAAAAAGATCATCAGACAAGGGTACTTTTGGCTAACCATGGAAGCCGACCGTACTGTATGGTCAAGAAGTGCCACAAGTGTCGATACACGCCAACCTTCAAAGATGCACCGCCTTCCTTACTGTACCCTATGACTTCTCCTTGGCCGTTCTCTACATGGGGGATAGACGTGATTGGAAATGTCACACCCGTAGGAGCTAAAGGACATTGCTTCATCCTAGTAGCCATCGACTATTTCACTAAATGGGCCGAGGCCGCCTCCTACAAAGTTCTCAATGCCGAAAGGTCGCATTCATCAAGCACAACATCATCTGCCGATACGGGGTTCCGCAAGAGATGATATATAATAATGGGTCACACTTCGAGAAGGAAACCGATCGTCTCCTAACCGAGTACAAAATCACAAGATATAAGTCATCTCCTTATAGACCTCAAACAAACGGAGCTGTTGAAGCCGCAAACAAGACAATCGAAACCATCATCGAAAATGGCAGCCACCGGGAAAGACTGCCCGACAAGTTACCTTTCGCACTGGGGATACCGCACTTCAGCCCGAATGCCTACAGGAGAGACTCCCTACGCCCTCACATTCGGAATGGAAGCTGTCCTGCCAATAGAATTGGAAATACCATCACTACGGGTTCTCCTAGAAAACCAAGTGAACGAAGTCGACTGGCTAGAAAGCAGATACGAGGAGTTAGCCCTGCTAGACGAAAGAAGGCTAAAGGCAGCCGAGCACACCCAAGCTTACCAAAGAAGGATGGCAAGAGCTTTCAACAAAAAGGTCAAGACAAGGAACATCAGAGTAGGTGACCTGGTTCTCCGTGAGCACCGTCCTGGACCTTTCAACCCGTTAGGCAAGTGGGGACCAAGATGGATAGGACCCTACATTGTGAAGAAGATATTCTCTGGGGGAGCCCCTCAGCTAGTGGGCTTAGACGGAGATCAACTACCGAAGCCGGTCAACATGGACAAGCTCAAGAAGTACTTCGCGTGACTTGGCCTCCTAAAAAAAAAAAAGAAATCGCTCGCTCGCTAGGTTGAAAATCCCGAAAAGGACGGCCTAGGCAAAAATCAGAGCTCGCACAAGAAAAGAAGCCCGCTAGATTGAAAACCCGAAGGGGCGGTCTAGGCAAAAGAAAGGGTGTGCATAAAAAAAAAAAAAGGTGGGGGGCATTATCTCGCGCGAGATTACCCTTCGGCAGGAAGCCGTATTTTGTCCTTTTTTCTCTCAAAAATGAACTACGTTAGACCTGAGCCTCTTATTTAATTGCTGTAAAAGAGGAACGTAGGCAGCCTTCGGGTTCGGTCTAATCAAATAAATAAATCTACTTTTGTCCTTTTATTAATCGAATGCATTTTATTAATGACAAAAGGGAAATCCTAACCACAACGACTAATTTGCTAAGCTAACAACCTTGAAAAAATACTAATAAAATAAAAACTATTGATCTATCAAAGCAATCTCTTGGTACTCCTAAAGATCTAGCCTTTCATTGACTTGGTAGGCCGGCGGACATGATCTCCACCGTCTTCGCGATCCTTCCTGCGCTTTGAGCCCCTCAAAGCAGAACATCCCTCGAGGCGATCAAAGACAGACTCCGAAAGCCTCTTGAAGACATTGGGCCTATCTAAAGCTTGCGTCTTTCCAGGCATCCCTTTGCCTCGCCTCTCGTACCAATCCCCATCGAGAAAATCCTGAGTTGGATCGGTTCGCACGTTAGCAGGATCGGACTGAGCCTCGCTCCTTCGCAAAATACTGCTAGCTACAAAGGAATCCCCTAGCAGTGAAAGCCGCAAATCATCAATCTTCTCTGCGCTAGGGTGACCGGTATGAAGAAACCAATCCAAATACTTGTCAGATAAGAAGATGCTTGCATTAAAAGTCCGAAGGTTCGACCAGCGGTCCCGACTGGTTCCTTCACCCCATGCTTGAGCTAGCGCCTGCGTAAACTCTACACCAATGTAAGACACTTCACGAGAAACCCCTTCGAAAAGATAAGTGTCCCCGCAATCGACCAAACCGACTGAGCACCCGCTGGGAAAATAAAAGGAGGAATCTCGCAAACCCTAAGAACAACCCTGTCAAAGCCCTTGGTATTGGCAACGTACTTGTTCAACCTCCAATAAGGCGGACACCAAAGAACGTCAGCAGTTTCGGTCTTCGCAATCAGCTCAGCCCATTCATCCGCTGAAAGATCCTTGATCAATAACTTTCGCGTATGATATGTGAAAGGGGAATATTCTAATGGGGGGCCTACCAGCTTGAGATGCTCCCTAAGCCAGATAGTCAACAGAAGAGGACTCCCTTGAGTCATGGCACCGGTCCTATGCAGCTCATCAAGACCATGCAGGGTTTCGCCCAAGATTAGCGGGATAATGTTCCTAGAACGTTTTCTAGCCTGTTGAACAATTTCCACCAGCTTGGGAGTCAACCAAGCCATCCCTACATGTAAAATGTAACATCTCCGAAAAGGGAAAGGGCCAGAAAGTTCCGCTTGTAGACATGAAAAGCATCATCATCCGAATCACCGCTAAAGCGTTCTGGAAAAGAAGAGCAATCAACCCACTTGCGGTGAACCAACTCATAGCAAGTATCAAGGGGGATCCCTAGCAATTCATTCAAAGCCTCCGAATGATTCCTATGGTACTTAGGAACAAAGAATCTCACCTGGCCAAAGGCATATCCAAGATAATGGCAAATTCCTCCACAAGAGGCACCATCTCATTCAAAGAAAAATTGAAAAGATGAATAGAGGGATCCCAAAATCGAGCAAAGACCCCGCAAGAGATTCCAATCCGGCTGGAGGTTCTTCAAGGTAAAAAGGATTCGAATCCGAATTCTCGCAATAAACCTATTACGAGATCGGTTGCGAAACGACCTCACAAAATCTCTAGATGCTTGCTTGAA
This sequence comes from Adenophora triphylla var. japonica, assembly GCA_022495995.1. Lineage (NCBI taxonomy): Eukaryota > Viridiplantae > Streptophyta > Magnoliopsida > Asterales > Campanulaceae > Adenophora > Adenophora triphylla. The sequence goes on from JAFEMH010003941.1 coordinate 20,541, forward strand.
AGATTCAATCGCTTCGTATGACAGAGAAAATCATCGACAATCATGGACGCTGGGGCAATCTCCTTGGAAGCCATGGATCGCAGTGGTTGAAGAAAAAGACAAGAGTTTCACCCTAATAATATCTCTAGAGTTTGAAAGGCTAGAATGAGGTATCTCGGCCGGACTACAGGATGATTTTATAGGGAAAACCGACAAAATCCTCGTTCGAAAAAGGAAGAGATCTCTGCCTGGGTAGCATGTCTCGTGCGAGACACCTTATCTCGCGCGAGATATTGCTACGGCAAAACAACAATATTTCTGTTCAAACAGCAATCTAGCCCCGACTTGACGAAGCAAGTCTCGAAAAAACCTGCGTGTACAGTTCATAACATGCAGTAAAACACCAAGATTCGAGCTCAAAATTGTGTCCTAACGGCCATTCCATTCCGTTTCCAAAATCATGAAAAGTCGAGGAAGTTAATTAATTAACTAATTAGACCTAGGATTAGGAGTTAAGAAAAACCATTGTTTTGTGCTACCTACTTGTTCCTAACAGGTACCAAAGGAAAAGAAAAATTGTCTGGGCCCACACGGCCAATATATACAGATCATCAGAAATCAAATGGAGAGAAAAGGAGGGGATCACGCCATCAAGTCGCTCGAGCCGCCAGCACCTCCGCCATCACCACCACGAGGGCTACCATCCCTCCTCGACCTCTTGGCTCCGCAAGTAGGGATCACCGCCGAGGCCACTGTCGAGGCCGCCAAAGAAGCCTTATGGAACAACCTCTGACAGTCCGACACTGTGGCCATCAGTCCCACCATCTTGGTCGCTCCACGGTTGTAATCGGCCGCGGACAGAGTGACCTGACAACCAAAGAAAAGAAATGCTCAGAAGAAGTCGGACATATACACTTATATGGACGAATACGAGAGAAATATAAATGTAAACATACCGAGGAGACATCCGGAAGGCGGTAACCCTCGTGAATATGATCCGTAGTCGGATGTGCCCCACTATTGGCATGCTCCCCATCATGTATGTATAGCTCAAAGGACCGAAGTCTGGGGCGAAAGGCAGAGAACCAACAGACTGGGAAGAAGTGCTAGGGCCGAGGAACCCGAAGCGTGGCAGGCGAGCCACGAGCATGTGATCGCCTATCCCCCACCAGAGGGGACCCATCGCCCGAGGCGTAAACTCCGCATAAGAGGCCCCGGATGACACAAGCCGTCGCCACATCCCCTACCGTAAGACTAGCATAATCATCCTCCGGAATAGAGCGGGTGGGATACATCGCCCTGCGGATCCGCCGGCACCATATATGGTAGTCTACCCCGGCCATGCTGTGGGAAGACCTGCTCACCAAGATACATGGTATCTCCATCCAAAGATGCCAGCATCCTCTGCATCGCAGTAGCATCCCAAGCATGATGCACCTCCCGCTCCAACAGGGTCCATGGATAAAGGCCCAACCTCTCATACTCAAAAGTGTCCAGCATGGCCCGCGCCTGCGCGACCTTCAGGGTCCACTCCTGGTTCTCCTCCTCATCAACACTCCGATTGGGGTGACTCCACCTCCTGATATCCGGAAACAAAAGGGCCCGGCTCTCCAACTCAAACCTATACAATCCAAGGACAAGATAACCCCATATCTCGCACAAGAAAATAGAATGATTCAAGAGGGAATACAGACAGAGCATACAGACAGAGAATGTAAATGTAATCAAAAGGCATACCTCCTGTGCATAAGAATACCCCGACAGAGAATCCTTGGTGTTCCTACACGCCTCATCCATGGCGTGGTAGCGTAGGCCGCCCCGCCGAGCCCCAATCATATCCGCTCACCTCATCCAAATTCACCAAAGAAACCTAACAGAGAAAGACGAGCCGTAGAAGAGTGGTTCGCGAAGATGGTCTCGTAAAGGATATACCAGTAGGGCACCCTCACCAATCGATCAAAGATCGCATTTGGCTTCTCAAGATAATCCTCAATCCGACGGGAGGGGTGTCACCAAGAAGAAATCCCTTAACCTTGTTAGGGACGAAACCAATCAACTGCCTCCACACGGATGGACCCGCAGGCTTATAACTCGAAGTCTTCGGCAAGGGATCACCAATGAACTCTAACCCCGTGATAGCAAGAAAATCAGTCGTAGTCATAGTTGCTTCCCCGAAGCGCAAATGAACGGTGTGGGTAGTATACCACCACCTCTCTGATCGCCCAAGAACTTGGGGAGTCCGCCTTATTCCCCGAAGATTATCAATAAAAGTCAATAGCCCCGTTTGGGCCACCCTATCCCGAACGCCATCAAGATCCTTGATCTTGTCCCATACCGCCTAGCCATTTTTGGGCTCCTCGGCAATTCTTCGTCAGCCTATATGACTGCAAAACAGAGGAAAAACAAAAAGGGCAACATTAGAAATCATTCCATGTCAGAAAATCAATGGAATAGAAGAAAATTTTCATTGGGGCATTTCATCGAACACTTGGCGTGCGTACAAGAAAAGCTTGCCCAAGGATGCCATTCATGATCCGAATCAACCTCTCCTACAATCCATGATGTGTAGGAGGCCCATACGCACACAACTCAACAACAATCATCCAAAGAAACGCACAAAATCAACGCATGCAAGAAGGAACCTAGTTCTAAGCATAGACAAAAAGAAAAGCCATTGATGGAATTTGAATTCAAGGGAAAGGGAGTTCAAACTCAATGCAATACAAGGATCAAGAGTTGAGAAAGAAGCTCTTACCAAACCCTCCCGAACAGCGGTGGAGATGTGCGCGTGCCTATCGAAGGTGAGATCATCGCGGGGATAATCCTTCCCTAGCAAATAGCTCCCCAAAATTGGATTCCTTTGTTCTTGAGCCATTGATTATGGAGGGAGGAGGGATTGAGAATGGATTAGGAGGAGAATCACCAAGCAATCCACGAAGAAAATTGCAAAGAAAGCGACCTTGGCTTGAGCTAGGGAGGGAATTTTAGAAAAGATGTTTTCAAAATAAACAAGAGCTACTGATTTATATGCCCGACCGAAGAAGTCCCGCGCGGTATACCTTATCTCGCCGCGAGATATACCTTTCCGGAATTTTACGAAATTGTCCTCGACAATAAGCGTTTACGCAACGTCAAAATTCAAAATTTTGACACATTTACCCTTGGAAATGATAAACTAGCAAGGAAACGTGGAAAAGCGGCACCGCAAGTCACTGAACGAGCCAAACGTGATGCCCGCACGATCGCCCGGTACGGCACCAGTCGCCCAAAAACCGAGTGGTCCAAAGATCAACTCAATCCACATGATTCAGAGCCCAGAAAGGTGAATCATCAAATTAAAAGCTTGGTCCAACGCCTAGATAGGTGGATCGTCATTATAAAAGCCCGGTCCAACACCCAGAAAGGTGGATCGTCAAAAGAAAAGCTCGGTCCAACGCCCAGACGGGTGGATCGTCATCATAAAAGCTCTGGCCCAACGCCCAAACAGTGGATCGTCATCATAAAAGCTCGGTCCAATGCCCAAACAGGTGGATCGTCATCGAAAAAGCCCGGTCCAACGCCTGCAGGTGGATCGTCAAACCAAAAGCCCGATTCAACGCCCAAACAGTGAATCGTCATCCTCAACAACAAAGCCCGATTCGGAGCCCGTAAAGGCGAATCGTCACAAAACCGACAGACTCGAAGGACCGGACATGTGAGCCTTTGTTTTCTAACATATTTCCCGCAGTTCGGAGCCCGACATGTGCGAATCTTCAAACAGACAGTATATTCGTAATTGGGTCTTGATTTGATTCCTCGCATGAATTTATCTTTCAAAACAAAATCTCCTGGATTTTCAAATAATTTTCAAAATACCTAAAGCAGCCTTTTCGTGTTTTGGAGTCGAACTACGTCATGGTCTGATTCTCCGATAGACATACGTAGGAAGCCGTGTGGCCCGACCATCCCGATGTTCAAAATGATGTCTTTTCTATCGACGACATGACTTCTTCCATAAGTCTTGTCGCCGAGGGGCTCTGTAGACACCCCATTCTGAACACATCGGATCATATTTATACCACTCTAAGTCTCGCTTTGAGTCAAGAAGTAGAAATCCACCATTTCGTCATGTTTCGTTAAGTTTTGACTAACTATCGTTAGTTTGGGACTAAACTGCATACGAGATAACGAGGAAAGGACAAGATTGTCCACAGGAGCAATATCTCGCCGCGAGATGGCGTGTCTCGCGCGAGATATCCTCCTCTCGCAAAGATGCGTAAGCGCTTTTCTCGTCGATTTCAACCTCTTTTCGGGATAAAACTTTATCCATCCGGCCAACCAATAGGATTTGGAGTCTAGAACCTTCTGATAGGGTTTTTCCTCTCCACTTCTTCCTATCCATCACCTATAAATACTTGGTGACTTCCAAGGTTCAGGGGATCCCCGGAAAAATGATGAATTTTCACAACACACACATATTTTGTTGGTTTCTTTCCCTGAAAGGTTCCTACAAAATCACCCTAAAACTCACCTCAAAGTTTGTTTGTCAACCTTGTTAATAAACAAACATCAAGACCCAAGTCAAGGATTGAGGCGAAGCTCTGTCCGTATCGAGAGTCGATTCTAAACTTGAGTCGAAACTCTGCCCAAATCACCTCACGCAAGGTAAACCCCTAAATCCCTTTCTAATTGATTGTTAGAGTGGTATAAATCTATTGAATCTAGGATCGGCCTAGAGCCTCTCCAAATCATGGAGACGGTCTCGAAGCAATCGATCCTACATTCCGTTTAACCCCGTTAAATGGATCTTTTATTGTTTAAAATCTTTTTCTTCTTCCTTTTTGAAAACCTCTCTTTTCTTTAGCAAGACCAATCTCCGGATTGGGTGGAATGGATGCTCCTTGACCTACCCATTCCATAACCTAAGCCCCGAACCCAAATCTCTTTCAAAATGGTTTTTCTATGTTCTCCAAACGAATAATATAGGTGGCGACTCAAAAAGATAAAATTCTTCTCACAACGCTACACTTCCCAAAACGTAACGTGACCTCCGAACCTAACAATCTCTGGTACCAAATAGCTTTTTACTCGTTTTTGCTACCAATAAAGACGACACCATTTTCACAAAAGCTGTTTCTCAACGTTTGGGCTCAAAATACAAAAACCGCGTGGCGAGTCCTCTCCTTCCCAAAAGCGAGGTCTCAGACACCAACCCTCCGCGAAAGACAACCGCATTTTTCGCGTCCGCGCGAAAATCCCCGGGTAATTTCAACTATCAACTGTTTTAGTAGCTCATCATGAAAGTTTAACTATCAAACAAAAAGAACTTAATGAACTTGAACATGTGAAAGGTGAAATACTGGGTGCATAAAGTTATAACCAAAAAATGCCACGAGTTACAAATGTAAACTGTTCTTTAACCAAAACTATTGCATATAATCTAATCCGGAATTACATAGACCCAAAAACAAATTCACACTTATGGAGGAATTAGTTTTCCTACTTAGGGGGGCTTCGAGGTCAATGCTCTAGAGAAGTTTCGGATGAAATTTGATTTGGGCTATACATCTCTTGAAATACTCTTCTGGAGCAATGACAATGATGATGCTTCATTCTGAATTTTGATAAAACCTTCGCTCCTAAATTGTAACTTATATAAGTTTTTAACTTTGTTTGAATTTCCAATTTATCCTCATTACATCATACAAAAAACAATAAAATTTGTATTAATCTTTAAGAGTAAGGGAATATTATTTTTTGAAGGGCAAACAAATTCAATTAATATAAATGAAATTAGAGGGGCTACAACGGATAGACACCACTCTTAGGAGCGGTGTAATGAGGATAAATTGGAAATTCAAACTTAAGGTTTCTCTTTAGTATTTAAAGTGTTTTAGGGTTTCATTATTGGGCAGACTTATTAATTATTGAGTTAGAGAAAATTCAGACAAAGTTCAAACAAAGTTAAAAAACTTATATAAGTTAAAAACTTATATAAGTTACAAATTCAATTAATATAAATGAAATCAGAAATTATGTCTTAGGTTTCTCTTTAGTATTTAAAGTGTTTTAGGGTTTCATTATTGGGCAGACTTATTGATTATTGAGTTAGAGAAAAGCTTTGGCTTTCAATATTGTTCTTGTTCTTGTGCGTTCGGTCTAAATCTTTAGCCTCAAGTCATCATTTGGTATCAGTTTCCTGGTTCATTAGATGGCCGAACGAGGACGCGGTGGTTGTGGCGGACGTGGTGGTCGTGGTAGGGGCCGTAGAGCGGATGCCGGAAATGATGATCAACCTCGTGAGCGTGACTTGCGTGATATTGAGATTGACAATCTGCGAAGACAGGTTCAGATGCTTCAACTCCAGAATCGCAGAAATTGTGGGAGGACTCCATCGGTTGTGGATTCTGAATCGGGTAGTTCATCTGAGGGGGAGGAGTATCATGAGGGAATCAATCCCTTTGCCAGAAATCATGGGCGTCGGTATAGGGATAAGGAGGATTCTTCAAAGGATATCGGATTCAAGCTTGAAATTCCGGATTTTGAAGGTAAATCTCACCCTGATGAGTTCATTGATTGGCTAAATACTGTTGATAGGATTTTCGAATTAAAACCTATGAAGGATTGTTGTAAGGTGAAAGTGGTCCCTATCAAGTTGAAGAAGCATGCTTCAATTGTGGAGACCCCGACCCGGAACCAAAACGTGTCCCGAGCGGAAGCGTCCCCAAACTAACTCCAAAACTTCCTAAATTTTTAAAACATTGATTTAACTTACACACTTAAACATACTTAACATAACCATTGCAAAATAACTCCATTCATCTACACTTGAAGGAAGAGTGAAACAACTTTGATAAGTAACAACCTGTTTTAGTTACAAAAGATTTCGGGTATAACGTTGAAACCAAGTTTTTATATACACAAACTCTATAAAGGGGTTATACCAAAATACATCTTTCTATGCCAACCTATACATACCCCGACAATCCCAAAAGACCACTTCCAAACTCCTTTCCGTCCTTACTTGGCTGGTCCGCCTGTCTCGGGATCTAAAAACATTAAAGGGAGAAGGGTGAGAATAAATCTCAGCAAGCTATTATGAATGCAGCAATATGCCAAGTAAGATGCAACACATAGCAAGGTGCATATAACATATTGGAAAAGCCGTAAACACATTACATTACTTTGGTTTACCTTTTCCCGTCTGACCAATAAGTCGTACAACATCGGGAGATGAAACTCCACTCATTTGTGAACTACTTAAGCATTATTCACTCTTATAAGACCCATTTTTCAGGGAATCATATAAGATACTAGCAACTCTGTAAGGCTTTTGGCTCAATACAGATGCTATAACCCCAATCTGTGGCCACAGAAGGGGACATTCACAGGTATAACGTAATCCGATCACATTAGGTCACAATTTCCATAATTGATCGTATTCCGCTATACCCCTAACAACAGCTGATTAACACAAGTCCAAGGACATAATAGTTACTTGAAATAAAATCCACCAAAGGGATAAGAAATATAATAACATGGTAAATCATACTCATGTTCCAATCAATACCATAGTGTAACATACAATTCATACACTATTTATATCACAAACCATGGATATGAACTCAAGTAATGTTACAATGCATCATCAACCAACCCTACATGATCAATATGTAACAATTCATAACCTATAGAAAAGGTCCAATATCAATTTACCAAGTTGGAGTCACTTTGGTAAAGTTGCCAAACAAGGCTACCAAGCATTTTCCGAGCAATATTTAAACTACTTCCACAATTCCATTTTAACCAAGTAAGGCATCATTGCGTAGCTAAAGTATTCTACTTTAATCTAATTTAAAGAGGGTTCACTTTGGTTTTAGTTTGAACAGGTTTCTAAGCCTTTGAAAATGATTCAGAGACTGCAGGGTAGGGCACGACTCGTGCCCCCTATAACCCCCTCCAGATACACTCGTCCTAGCATAGGCACGACTTAGGCCAAAACCAGGGGACGACTCGTGCCCGACTAGTGCCCCAGAGCACGAGTCGTGCCCTCTCGAACCCGTAATCTGCACGTAACCGGAAATACATCAGCAACTACACCAAGTTGACCCAAACCAAGTTTCCTCTGTTTTGTGAACATAAAAGGTGTTACTAAACTTCACAAATCTCATACTAAATCATTTAAACCAAAGTAGTATAGACCTAAACCACTTTCAACTTGATTACTTACCCATTTTACCACTACATTTCAAGTTTAACCTTCTTATTTTAACTAAAACCATATTCTTAGACTCTTTATCAACTTCCATGAACAACAACATTATATTTAGGTTATTACTCAATTTCTCAACTCCAAGAAAGTGTTCTAACACCTCAAACAACAATTATAACAACGCAATATCAAAATCCACACTTCATGATCTAGTTTTGAAAGGAAGCCATAATAACTCACCTTAACACCACGAGATGAAATAACGATTTTTCTAGCTTGATGCGCTCCCCTCGTCGCCCTGAACAAGAATATGCAAACGAATCGTTAAATGAGAAGGAGTTGGAATTGTTATGATTTTTAGAAGGAAGGATTTAGAAAGGGCTTTCCATTGAGATTTTTGAGGAGGTGGAAGAAGATGATGAAGAAGGTATGGGGAGGTTGAATGAAGGATGTGATGGAAAAAGGGAAGTATGCCCCCCCCCCCATGACTAAATTAAATGAGATCTTCCAACAATATACAATTAAGTCCTCCAAGGTTTAAGGTAGTACAACTATCACCTCAACTTCTGTCCTTCACACAAAGACACCTCACCCACTCATAATATTTTATTTATTTCCAATTATTATAACTTCACCATACTACTTTATCCTATTTCCCATTTAAACACTAAAGCTTTTAAAGTTAATTCATAACCATCTTAACTTTTCATAAAAACCGAAGACATAAAATAAGCACATAAAGTCAACAAATAACATAAAACACATATAATGGGATGCTAAAATAGTGCCTAGGGTTAGGGTCGTTACACTCACTCCCCCTTAAAGAAAATTCGCCCCGAATTTTAAAAGGACTTACTTGCACGCTCAAACAACCAAGGGTATTTCTCTCTCATTTCCGACTCTAGCTCCCACGTTGCTACCTCAATGGTATGATTCTTCCATAGGATCTTCACTACTGAAATGCTCTTAGTTCTCAATTCTTTAACTTGAAACTCCAAGACTCTCAATGGTTCTTCAACATATAACATATCCTCTTGAATCTCATCAGGAGGAGAACTCAATATATGAGAGGGATCATGACAATACTTTCTCAACATCGAAACATGAAACACATCGTGAAGTAAAGAAAATGATGGAGGCAATGCCAACCGGTAAGCCAATTCCCCAATCTTTTCTAAAATCTCAAATGGACCAACAAACCTCGGAGCCAATTTACCCTTATTACCAAATCTTTTAATTCTCGTCCTCGGAGATACCTTCAAAAACACAAAGTCACAAACTTGGAAAGATAAGTCTCGTCTTCTATTGTCGGCGTAGCTTTTCTGTCTACTCAGAGCTGTCTTCAATCTATCGCGGATCACCTTGATTTTCTCCGTTGAATCTCTAACCAAATCCGGGCCCCAAAGCCTTGCTTCACCAACCTCGTCCCAACACATAGGAGATCTACACTTTCTACCATACAACGCCTCATACGGAGTCATCTCAATACTAGACTGATAAATGTTGTTGTAAGCAAACTCAACTAACGGTAGGTGATCTTCCCAAGACAATTGAAAATCCATCACACAAGCCCGTAGCATATCCTCAAGTATCTAAATGGTTCTCTCAGACTGACCGTCGGTTTGAGGATGAAACGCCGTACTAAAACATAGTTTGGAACTCAAAGCTTCATGCAATGCTCTCCAAAATCTCGAAGTGAATCTCGGATCTCGATCTGAAACAATGCTAACGGGAACTCTATGAAGTCTAACAATTTCTTTCATATACAACTGAGCTAACCTCTCCATTGAAAATTTAATTTACACGGGAAGAAAATGAGCCGATTTCGTCAATCTATCCACGATAACCCAAATAGAATCCATCTTCTTCGCAGTAAGAGGCAAACCCGTTACAAAATCCATTGAAATCCCTTCCCATTTCCACTCCAGAATGTCTAATGGTTGAAGTAGCCCCGTCGGTCTTTGATGCTCGACCTTGATTTGTTGACAAGTTAAACATTTAGATACGAAATCCGCTATCTCTCTCTTCATCCCATTCCACCAATATCCATGTTTCAAGTCTTGATACATTTTCGTACTACTCGGATGAATGGCAAACTTGGACTTATGACCATCCTCTAGAACACGCCTCTTGATTTCCGGTGATGAAGGAACACAAATCCGGCTTTGAAAAGTTAAAATTCCATCTCTATTCAACGCGAACTCCCCGGCTTTCCCATCTTGCACTTGGCCCAAAATTTTCTTTAACTCCGGATCATTCTGTTGAGCTTCCTTCAAATCCCCATACAAAGTAGGAACTACTCGCACGTTCGCAATTATTATTTCACTCCTCAACTCTTGGGAACTCAAAGTTGACACATAAGCCTTTCGGCTAATCACATCCGCCACTACATTTGCCTTCCCCGGATGATATGAAATCACACAATCAAAATCCTTCAAGAACTCTAACCATCTTCTTTGCCAGTTATTCAACTCCTTTTGTGTAAACAAATACTTCAAATTCTTATGGTCGGTGAAAATCTCAAATTTCGCCCCATAAAGATAATGTTTCCATTTATGCAACGCAAACACAATCGCAGCCAATTTCATGTCATGAGTAGGGTAATTCTGTTCTGCCGGTGATAACTTCCTAGAGGCATACACAATCACTTTTTCATTTTGCATTAGTACACATCCCAACCCTGCCTTCGAGGTATCTTTGTAAATAACAAAATTCTCGCAACCATCCGGAAGAGTAAGAACGGGAGCCGATGTCAACCTTTTCTTCAACTCATTGAAACTTGCTTCACATTTGGAATCCCATACAAAAGATACATCTTTCCGAGTCAACCTCGTCAACGGAGTTGCAATTCGAGAAAAACCCTCAATGAACCTTCGGTAGTACCCCGCCAAACCGAGAAAACTACGAACCTCAGTCACAGTTGAAGGTTGCTTCCAATTGACTACGACTTCGATTTTTGAAGGATCCACAGAAATCCCCAAACTAGACACCACGTCCCCCAAGAAAGAGATCTGCTCAAGCTAAAACTCGCACTTGCTGAACTTGGTGAACAACTGCTTCTCATGAAAAACTGATAAGACAATCCTCAAATGATTTTCATGCTCCTCTCGGGACTTAGAGTAAACAAGAATGTCATCTATGAATACCACTACAAAGCTGTCAAGATACAGCTTGAAGATACGGTTCATCATATCCATGAATATGGCCGGAGCATTAGTCAACCCGAAAGGCATCACAACGAACTCATAGTGACCATATCTCGTTCTGAAGGCTGTCTTTACAATATCATCCGGTCTAATCTTCAACTGATGGTATCCGCTTCTCAAATCAAGTTTAGAATAGATCACGGAACCTTGAAGTTGGTCAAACAAATCATCTATATGCGGAAGAGGGTATTTATTCTTTATGGTTGCTTGGTTCAACAAACGATAATCGATACACAATCTCAAGGTACCATCCTTCTTCCGAACAAATAAAACCGGTGCTCCCCACGGTGACACTTGGGCGAATAAAACCCCGGTCTAGCAATTCTTGCAACTGAATCTTCAACTCTTTTAATTCAGACGGAGCCATTCTATAGGGTGCTTTAGAAATAGGTATGGTACCGGGCACTAGGTCAATACAAAACTCTACCTCACGATCCGGAGGCATAGAGTACTCGCTTGAAAACACATCACTAAATTCATTAACCACCGGAACATGAGCTAATTCAGGGGATTTCTTACTTGAATCTACCACATAAGCCAAGTACCCTGCACACCCCTTAGATAGCATTTTTCTAGCCTTTAAAGCAGAAATAACATGTATACCGAACATAGATTTGTCCACATCAAATATAAAATTAGGCACATCAGGCATAGAAAATGAGACTCACTTCCTACGACAGTCTACCAAAGCATGACACTGACTCAACCAATCCATCCCCAGAATCACATCAAAGTCACGGATTAGTAACTCTACCAAATCCGCTGGCAATACATGCCCACATATAGTCACATCACAACCATGATATATCAAAGAAGATGCGAGGCACTCTTTCATAGGAGTAGAAACCTCCAACACATAAGGCATAGATTCAGGCAATTTATGCAATGCAAATGCAAAATGAAATGCCACAAAAGAATGGGAAGACCCGGGATCTATAAGGATGCGGGCCTTAACTCCTGAGACAGGGACTATACCTCTACTGACGGCATTAGGATCGACCTCTCCTCTACCCAAGGCAAACACTCGCCCTTACACTCTATCCTTGGGTTTCCCTTCGTTATCTCTCTTCACACCACCACCTTGTCCCCCTTGTCCGCTACCCGAAGCTTGTTTCCATTGCCATTTAGGACAATTCTTCCTGAAATGACCTGTTACCCCACACTCTAAACATTTTCCTTGTTTGCTCCAACACCTATCCTATGAGTGTCCTACCTTCTTGCAAAATCCACACACTGTCCCAAACTGACTTGAAGTTGAATGATTTGTCGGAGCCGCCGCATTTCCTCCTCTGCCTGCTTCCGGGGCTGTTGACCTTGGCTGCCCTCTATTCTGCCCAGAACCCTGACTTTGGAATCTATGCTTACTTCCACCTTCAGATTTACTACGATGCTCCTCTATATCATTCTCGATCCGATATGCCATATTTATGGCTGCTTGGTAGTTGATGAAGTCATGCGTCAACAACTGCTTCCTGAACTCCACCCTTAACCCTTTCACGAACCGGTAGACCCGTCTCTCTTCTTCCGGCACCAAGTGAGAACAATATTGGGCTAACTCTGTGAACTTCGTAGAATACTGTGCTACGGTCATCGTCCCTTGCTCCAATTTAAAAACTCGACCTCCTTCTTGTCCCTTGTAACCACCGGAATGAAATGATCTCGGAACTTGCATGTGAAGTTCTCCCACGTCTGCGGTGTAAGGTCCTGATCCCAGCCATCCTTCACTACTTGCCACCAATGCTCAGCAGGTCCTTCTAATTTGAAGACAGCGCATCTCACCTTTTCTGCATTCGGACTCTCCATTGCTGCGAAAATCTTATTCATAGCTTCAAGCCATCTCTCTGCCTTCAACGGATCTGGATCTCCATTGAAACTCGAGGGTGCTATCTTTACAAATTTCTCTAGGCCGTGCCCTTGCCTACCTTTCGGTGGATGTTGAGCCCTACCTTGACTTGCCATGTTTTGTAGAAATACTCCGAACATGTCCATCATTTCTGCATTCGGATTACCAACATTGCCCAAAGCCCGAGCCTGATCGTCATCATTTCCCGCCATTAGCACAAACTCCTGCATTAAACACTCGGCGTCAGTTATCGCACACTCTCCCTTAAGCTAGACATCTACCCAAGAACTCTAAATCGAGCTCTGATACCAACTGTGGAGACCCCGACCCGGAACCAACACGTGTCCCGAGCGGAAGCGTCCCCAAACTAACTCCAAAACTTCCTAAATTTTTAAAACTTTGATTTAACTTACACACTTAAACATACTTAACATAACCGTTGTAAAATAACTCCATTCATCTCCACTTAGAGGAAGAGTGAAACAACTTTGAAAAGTAACAACCTGTTTTAGTTACAAAAGATTTCGGGTATAACGTTGAAAAGATACTAGCAACTCTGTAAGGCTTTTAGCTCAATACAGATGCTATAACCCCAATATGTGGCCACAAAAGGGGACAATCACAGGTATAACGTAATCCGATCACATTAGGTCACAATTTCCATAATTGATCGTATTCCGCTATATCTCTAACATCAACTGATTAACACAAGTCCAAGCACATAATAGTTACTTGAAATAAAATCTACCAAAGGGATAAGAAATATAATAACATGGTAAATCATACTCATGTTCCAATCAATACCATAGTGTAACATACAATTCATACACTATTTATATCACAAACCATGGATATGAACTCAAGTAATGTTACAATGCATCATCAACCTACCCTACATGATCAATATGTAACAATTCATAACCTCTAGAAAAGGTCCACTATCAATTTACCAAGTTGGAATCACTTTGGTGAATTTGCCAAACAAGGCTACCAAGCATTTTCCGAGCAATATTTAAACTACTTCCACAATTCCATTTTAACCAAGTAAGGCATCATTATGTAGCTAAAGTATTCTAATTTAATCTAAGTTAAAGAGGGTTCACTTTGGTTTTAGTTTGAACAGGTTTCTAAGCCTTTAAAAATGATTCAGAGACTGGAGGGTAGGGCATGACTCGTGCCCCCTATAACCCCCTCCAGATATACTCGTCCCAGCATAGGCACGACTTAGGCCAAAAACTGTGGACGACTGCTCCCGACTCGTGCCCCTGCAGCACGAGTCATGCCCTCTCGGGCCCGTAATCTCGTAATGTAACCGGAAATTCATCAGCAACTATACCAAGTTGACCCAAACCAAGTTTCCTCTGTTTTGTGAACATAAAAGGTGTTACTAAACTTCACAAATCTCATACTAAATCATTTAAACCAAAGTAGTATAGACCTAAACCACTTACAACTTGATTACTTACCCATTTTACCACTACATTTCAAGTTTAACCTTCTTATTTTAACTCAAACCATATTCTTACACTCTTTATCAACTTCCATGAACAACAACATTATATTTAGGTTATTACACAATTTCTCAACTCCAAGAAAGTGCTCTAACACCTCAAACAATAATTATAACAACACAATATCAAAATCCACATTTCATGATCTAGTTTTGAAAGGAAGTCATAATAACTCTCCTTAACACCACGAGATGAAATAACGATTTTTCTAGCTTGATGCGCTCCCCTCGTCACCCCGAACAAGAATATGCAAACGAATCGTAAAATGAGAAGGAGTTGGAATTGTTATGATTTTTAGAAGGAAGGATTTAGAAAGGGCTTTCCATTGAGATTTTTGAGGAGGTGGAAGAAGATGATGAAGAAGGTATGGGGAGGTTGAATGAAGGATGTGATGGAAAAAGGGAAGTATGCCCCCCCCCCCCCATGACTAAATTAAATAAGATCTTCCAACAATATACAATTAAGTCCTCCAAGGTTTAAGGTAGTAAAACTATCACCTCAACTTCTCTCCTTCACACAAAGACACCTCACCCACTCATAATATTTTATTTATTTCCAATTATTATAACTTCACCATACTACTTTATCATATTTCCCATTTAAACCCTAAAGCTTTTAAAGTTGATTCATAACCATCTTAACTTTTCATAAAAATCAAAGACATAAAATAAGCACATAAAGTCAACAAATAACATAAAATGCATATAATGGGATGCTAAAATAGTGCCTAGGGTTAGGGTCGTTACATCAATTTTGTGGGAACACATTAAGAAACAAAGGGTTCGTGAGGGAAAGTCGCGAATTCAGTCTTGGGATAAGATGAAGAAATTATTGCGTAGAAAATTTCTTTCAGATCATTATAGACAGGATTCGTTTATTGAATATCATAGCCTGAAACAAGGGGATTTGTCGGTGGATGAATTTATTCATGAGTTTGATCGCTTACGTATGCGATGTGATGTGGTCGTGGAAGATGAACAAACAGTTGCTCGTTTTCTTGGGGGTCTTCGTGTTGAGATTTCAGATGTGGTTCAGTTGCACCAGTATTAGTCATATGATGATGTTTGTCATCTTGCTTTGAAGGTTGAGAAACAGTTGAAGCGAAAGAAGGGTGTGAGTAGGTGGCAAAATAGGGACTTTTCTAGTAATCGTGGGGTTAGTAGTTCGGGTACACCGAAGGGTGTCACTCCAGCTGGTCCAAAAACACCAGTTGTTCCCAAACCAAACACTGTTCCTGATAAGCCACGGGGAAGGCAACCTCCTAGATGCTTCAAGTGTCATGGAATTTGTCATATTTAAGCGGAATGTCCCAATCGTCATGTTGTGGCCTTGGTGGATGATGAATTGCCTATTTATGATGAGGGTGTTGATTCAGTTAGTGAAATAGAGGAGGTTTTTTCGGATCAAGGTGCGGCGTTGGTGGTTCGAAGGGTCTTGAATGTTACTGCTATGGAGAATGAGCAATGGCTTCGTTATAATATCTTTCAGACCAAGTGCACTGCATAAGGCAAGGTATGTAAAGTTATTATTGATGGAGGTAGTTGTGAGAATGTTGTTTCTACAACTATGGTTGATAAATTGAAATTACCAACAGAGGGACATCCACAACCATATAAACTATCTTGGTTGATTAAGGGGAATGAACTAAAAGTGAACAAGAGATGTTTGGTGCAGTTTTCGATTGGCAAGCGTTATAAGGATGAGGTATGGTGCGATGTCGTTCCTATGGATGCATGTCATTTGTTGCTAGGACGTCCTTGGTTGTTCGATAGACGGGTTAAACATGATGGGTTCAAGAATACTTACACTTTTCGGTTTGATGGGGTGTCAGTCACATTCTTCCCTCTGGACCCGTGGGATTATCAACAATGGGAATGCTGAAGATTCATCAGTCCAGGCTCATAGGGATGACTCGTCCCCAACCAAGGCAATTCGTCCTCTAGGAAGGGACGACTAGATCAGAAGAGGTGTCCTTAGGGATGATTCATCCCGTCATGGACGACTTGTCCCCTGTCGGGGGCAGATTTCTCAAAAACGATTTTTATTCTATTTTCTGATTTTGCTTTGATTTTATACAAACTTAAGTAGGGTTATTATTGGTATTTGGTCCATAAATTATGTCTTAGGTTTCTCTTTAGTATTTAAAGTGTTTTAGGGTTTCATTATTGGGCAGACTTATTGATTATTGAAACAGAGAAAAGCTTTGGCTTTCAATATTGTTCTTGTTCTTGTGCGTTTGGTAAATCTTTAGCCTCAAGTCATCAAAGTTGATTTTGGGACTTTCATGGAAGATTTATAATTGTTAATATTGTAAATATATTTTATTTATGTACATAGATTTATATTAGGACTAACCTACAAATAAAATCTCTTTCCTTGTAAGTGTGCTTTATGTTTCCTTGTAGGAATTGGAAAACTCACATAAGAAAGGTGTTGGATTCGTGAAGATCTTCTCAAGGTGCATATAAATACAAGTGATCAACACAAAGAAAAGACACGGATTTGGAGTGAATTTGAGAGACAATACACAATTGTGATTCACGTTTTCAACATTGTGATTTTAGGTTGTGAGGGAAGGTTGTGTCTTACATCCGAACTCACATCTAGGTTTTTGTCAAGTTGTTTGTTTTACTTCTGACTAGAATAGGATCCACTTGAGAAAGAGAGTTTGTTCTTGTCGTAGAAGCTGATTAGAACTTGTTTAGTATTTCTGTATTTTAGTATTCACTTATTCATGTTTTTGTAAACAACACAATTTTTAAATAGAGAAAAGTTTTTAGGCGTAAGCCTTGTTTGCTGGGATCAAAACCAGTGAATGTTATAATTCTTGCGTTACTTTTTATTCCGCTGCTTTATTTGTGGATGTGTGAACAGTTTTGTAGTCATAATGGAATGTCAAAATCATCAAAACAAGCTCCTGTCTTGGATGGCACAAATTATTCTCTTTGGAAGTCTAAGATGCGTAATTACATCAAAGGTATTGATGAAAGGGCTTGGATGTGTATTCATGTGGCCTAGCAACCTCGTACTGTGGAGAAAAGGCCTGAATCAGGTGTTAGTGAGTCTGGTTTTGCGAGGAAATCGGAAGAAAGGTGGACTCTTGATGAAATACATGCTGCTAATTATAATTCAAAAGCAATAGGTGCTATTTCTAGCCATATGTCTGCAAATATGTACAAACTCATCACTGATGAAAGCATTGCTAAGAATGCTTGGGATATCTTACAGATGCAATGTGAGGGGATTCCAATTGTAAAATCC
The DNA here is from genome assembly GCA_022495995.1 of Adenophora triphylla var. japonica. Classification (NCBI taxonomy): domain Eukaryota; kingdom Viridiplantae; phylum Streptophyta; class Magnoliopsida; order Asterales; family Campanulaceae; genus Adenophora; species Adenophora triphylla. The sequence continues at coordinate 38,532 of JAFEMH010003941.1, forward strand.
ACTAGACTTTAGGATTATAAAGGACAAATTTGAAATAGTTAGAATGGAAGAGACTGAAGATATAGTCTCTTATGCTGCAAAAATCCATGAAATTTCAAATGAGTGTACGAGTCTGGGAGAATCTATCTCGAATGCAAGACTTGTGAGTAAGATTTTGAGGACCTTATCTGAAAGGTTCAATATAAAAGTGGTTGTTATAGAAGAAACCAATGACACAAACACTGTTGGTTTGGATAAAATTGTTGGTATTCTCACTGTGTTTGAGCTCAATCTTGAGGCTCAGAAAAAGAACAAGACAATAAGCCTTGCTCTCAAAAGCTCAGCTGATGTTCCAAAAGAGCTTGTTGAACTCTCATTTGAAAATGACAAATCAAATCTTGAGGATGATGATGTGGCGCTTATTTCAAAAAAAATTCAGTTCCATACTGAAGAATAAAAGGATGAACAAATTTCCAAATAGACCTGCTCCCAACGCTACTGAAAAACCAAAACCTAGCATTGAGAATGGGTTCAAAATGCCAAACTTTGACAATAAAAAATCCCCTGACTCTGGGCAATGTAGGGCATATCGTGGCTTTGATCACTATGCCAATGAGTGTGCTAACACACTTAAAAAGAAAGGAATGAGCTTAACTGCTTCTCTTAGTGATAGTGAGGATGAGGAAGAAGTGGCTAACATGTCTATAATCAACTGTCATTCTGTGTTTAATGCTTTTCTTGCAGAAATTGAAGAAGGAGTTCCTGAGGAAAATCTGGATGTGGATTCAGATGTGAACACATCTGTTGATACATCTAACCTGGTTTTAAATTGTTTCTCTGTAAAAGGAGATTCTGATGATAAGGATAGGGACCTTCCCTATGAGGAACTCTTTGCAAGCTATAAAGAACTGGATGCTGATTAGATAAAGAGGATGGACAAGATTGAGGTACTTGCTAAGGTAAATAAATCTCTTTCTGATAAATTAGCTATTTGTGAAGATGAAAAAGCCATACTTTCAAAAGAGAATATGATCAAAAAGATACCATTGCCAAACTTGAAGTTTTAGTGACCAAGAGAGAAGTTGAGCTTGAAAAATTCAAAAATGAATGTGAAAAAGCTGAAAGTACATTTACCATGTTAAACAAAAGTAAAATGAAACTTGATGAAGTTATTTCAATGGGTAAACATAATAAAACTAGTCTGGGCTTTGAAAAAGGAAAATTCGTAAAGGAGGGATGTGAGGCTTCTACTTCAAAAAGTGTGGAAAAATCAATTTTGAAAGAAAAACCTTTTTTGAGTGAGAAAAGGCCAAGGAGAAGGTACTACATCTGTCATTATTGCTTTTCTCATGGGCACATTAGACCCTTCTGTTACAACCTAAAAGCTGACAAAAAGGCTGGTTGTGTTAATCAGTCTCAAATGTGTGAGAAGATGTGTACACATCCGAACACACATCCTGGTAATTTGAGACCTCTGGACCACAAAAAGAAAATTGAAACTAAGTGGGTGGCTAAACCAAGTGCTACCTGCAATGTTGTATACTCTTCCCTCAGGAGTAGTGTCTCTGGTTCTTGGTATTTTGATAGTGGGTGCTCTAGGCACATGACTGGGAACCAAGCTGTTCTTATAGACTACGAGTCAATTTGTGGGGAAAAGGTGAATTTTGGTGGTGGTGCTCAAGGAAAAATTGTTGGGAAAGGAACCCTAGATGTTAAGGGACTCCCAAAATTGCACAATGTGTACCATGTGGAAGGCTTGAAAGCCAACCTGATTAGCATCAGTCAGCTATGTGATGATGACCTTTATGTGTAATTTGATAAACACCTGTGTGAGGTGTTTGATAAATATAATAAATGTGTGTTCACTGGTCCTAGGTCTGCTGATAATTGTTATCAATTTGGTGACAATCTGTCTTGCCTAAGCTCCAAAGCTAATGATGTCAATCTGTGGCACCAAAAATTAGGGCATGCTAGCAGCAAAAAACTGGAGGAACTTCAAAGGTTTGATGCTGTAAAGGACCTCCTTAAGCTGAACTTTAAGAACACTGATGTTTGTGGTTCTTGTCAAAAGGGAAAACAAACAAAAACCTCACATAAAAAGGTCCAGCAGTGCTCCACATCTAGCTGTTTAGAACTGATTCATACTGACTGGATGGGACCTATTGAAGTAGAAAGCATTGGTAGGAAAAAGTATGCTTTTGTGTGTGTTGATGATTATTCTGGGTACACATGGGTGATATTCATAAGAGAAAAATCTGAGACTATTGGAGAGTTCAAAAATTGGTACAAAAGGGTTAGAAATCTTTATAGTCTTAAGGCTGTGAGAATTAGATCTGACCATGGCACTAAATATGAGAACTCAATGTTTATATGTCTTCTGTAACTCCAAGGGAATCACACATGAATTTTCTGCACCAATCACTCCACAACAAAATGAAATTGCAGAAAGGAAGAATAGAACTTTGCAAGAAATGGTTAGAGTTATGCTCAGTTCTAAAAATCTATCCAAGAAATTTTGGGCATAAGCTTTGAATACTGCTTGTCACATTGGAAATATAGAGTTCCTAAGAATTGGAAGTACAGTTACTCTATATCAAATCCTTCTTGGCAAGAAACCCACTTTGAAGTACTTTCATGTGTTTGGGTGTATACGCTACATTCCTAGTGATAGGGAATACCGGTCCAAGTTTGATTCGATGAGTGATAAATCAATTTTCATGGGATATTCTACTAATAGTAGAGCTTACAAAGTTTTTAATCTAAAAACAAAAACTATTATGGAATCTGCTAATGTTGTTTTTGATGACTCACTTGATCTTAACCTCAAGACTGCTGAGGATGATATTTCAGGTTGCTTACTGGACTAGAAAAATATAGAAACAGGTGTTGTGGAACAAATAGAGGCTGCCAGAATAGAAAGAAATGATGAGACAGTAAAGGATGTGATCAAGGATGTAGACACATCTGCCTCCACATCTGAACCCACATCTGCTCCCACATCCACTCAAAACCCTGAAACTGAGGATAGCTCCTCTGAATCTGATCAGGATGATGCTCTAGAAGGTAATATGGATGGGTGTGTGGATAGATCAAGGGATATTCCCTCTAAATTCCAGAAAAATCACCCCACTTCAAAGATTGTGGGAGATGTGCATGCTCAAGTGAGAACTAGACAGAAAGAAAAGGTAGACTATAGAAAGATGGTTGGATTGCGGAGTTACTCATCAGGATACTCTCAGGTAAGATTTTGTTGTTTTGTTTCCAAGACTGAACCAAAGAACATCACTGAAGCATTGAAAGATGATGATTGGATTCTTGCTATGCAAGAAGATTTAAATCAATTTGAAAAGAATGATGTTTGGACCCTTGTCCCTAGGCCCTTTCATGGAAATGTCATAGGAACCAAATGGATTTTCAAAAATAAAAATGATGAGAAGGTAGTGATTACTAGGAATAAGGCTAGGCTAGTTGCTCAAGGATATACTCAAATTGAAGGAATTGATTTTGAGGAAACCTTTGCTCCTGTTGCAAGAATTGAGTCCATTAGACTCTTGTTGGCCATTGCTTGCTACCTCAAGCTTACTCTTCATCAAATGGATGTTAAGAGTGCCTTTCTAGATGTGGTATTAAATGAGGAAGCCTATGTAGAACAACCAAAAGGTTTTGAGGACTCCATGTTTCCTAACCATGTTTACAAAGTGAAGAAAGCTCTGCATGGGCTGAAACAAGCCCCTAGAGCTTGGTATGGCAGGTTGAATGACCACTTGATTCACCTAGGATTTAAGAGAGGTGAGGTGGACAAAACCTTGTTTGTGAGGAAAAATAAAAAGGAAATTCTTGTGGCACAAATCTATGTGAATGACATTGTGTTTGGGTCAAATTCTGTCTCAATGCTAACTGACTTTGTGGGTAGCATGACCTCCACATTTGAGATGAGTATGTTAGGAGAGTTGAACTATTTTCTAGGCCTACAGATAAATCAATTCAAAGCGGGTATGTTCATCTCTCGATCCAAATATGCCAAGAATCTTGTGAAAAAGTTTGAGCTTGAACACTCCTCACATCTCAAAACACCAATGGGATCTTCCCAAAAGCTGAGCCATGACCCATATGGTGAGAGTGTTGACCAGACCTTGTAAAGAAGCATGATAGGCAGTCTACTGTATCTCACAGCAAGTCAACCAGACATTATGTGCAATGTGTGTCTCTGTGCAAGATATCAAGCAAACCCAAAAGTGTCTTATCTTAAAGCCTTGAAATGGATGATCAGATATGTTAATGGGACTGTGAACCTAGGGTTGCACTACTCTAAGGAGACAAACACAAACTTGGTTGACTATACTTACTCAGATTGGGCTGGTAATAGTGATGTTAGGAAGAGTACTACATGTGGATGCTTCTACCTAGGGAACAACCTTGTCTCTTGGTACAAGCGGGAAGCGAAGCGTGTGTCTCGTCACCTTTGCAGCTCGAATATGTAGCCCTTGGAAGTTGCTGCACATAACTGCCGTGGTTGAATCAAATGTTGAAAGACTATGGATTGAATAGAAAAATCTTGACTGCTTTTTGTGATAACAAAAGTTCCTTAGACATATCTAAAAATCCTATCCAACATTCTAGAACAAAACACATTGATATTAGACACCATTTCATTAGGGATCTTGTAGAAAAAAAAAATTGTGTCTGAAATTTGTTGGAACTGAAAATCAATTGGCTGATATATTTACAAAGGCATTAGCTTTGGAGAGATTTTCCTCCTTGAGGAAATCTCTTGGCGTGTGTGATATTTAAGGTTGTGAGCACAAATGTGCTCACATCCTCAAACACATCTGTATATTTATCTAGCTGAAAAAAAAATATCATGCATTTGCACGAAATATCTCAGTGTGGTCACTTGTGAGTTTATATCTTGGACATTTTCTAATCACTTAATTGTGGGCATTTCTTTTTCATGTTGTCTTTTGATAACTTGATATAATCTTCTCAGATATCTCACAGTGGGTGCTTTAAATCATTGAGAAACAGCTGCTTAACCCATTTGTATGAAGCTAGACCATTGTGATCAAGTAATTCTAAAGAGAAAGTTTGAAATCAAACTTGAAAAGATCATTGGGAAAAATGGCTATCTTTGGGAAATAAGAAAAGTAAAAGCTACTCAAAATGCAAAATATCTACAATAAAAAATGGGTGGATGCATCCTAGAGGCTGTGCATATTTGATTATTGCTTATTGACTTTTTGTGATCTAAATGTGTCTCCAAATGTGACTCACATCCTATGCCACATCTGAAACTATGATTTTTTTCCCTCACCTGTGTGTTGCATCATGCTAGATATACTGCATATTAGGTCATATAAGGTGCTTTGTAAATATGCTAGTTAATTTATTTTCATTCTTAATTTATTCTTTGATTTAACATGTTTTTGTTTTCCAAAATCTCCCATGAAAAAGAAAGGTGTGTATCAATCCTTATTGGAAAAAGAAGGACAATTTCAAAGGGATTCTATTGAAAAGATATGGCTGAAGTTTGTTTGTTACCAAAAAAGGTAAGCAAAATTTTGATTTAATTTAATCCCTATTTTTTCGTGATTTGTTGTGTGAAAATATCAAAGGGTTATAGCCGTTGTGGGATCTTTTTAGTATTTCAGTTTTCTGAGACCTTTTTGGAGAAGGAATCCTAATTTCAGTTGGAAAGGGGGAGCTGTGAGTATTTATGAAACCTCACATCCGTCCCATCCCCTTAAACCCTTATTAAATCTTGCTCCCTTCTCCCTTAATTTCTCACACGCACACACTACAATCAATTTGTATCTCCTGTTCTACCTAACCATCGTTGTAGAGTCAATGGAGCCTATTAATGCAATTCACGAGGAAGATGTGCTTGACATTGAACCTATTTCAGTTGCAATAGCTGATAATCTAGTTGCTGATCAACCTGCGAAACCTAACTTTTTCGTAGAGGTACCCCCTTCATCTCCTTCATCTAATTCGTCAATGGAGGTACCTCCTTCAGCTAATACTCCTCCTTTAGAACCCTCTGTTACTCCATCATCTCCATAAATCCCCACTCCTCCTCCCTCTCATATTGCTCCACCTTCAGTAGTTCCCCTGCTGTGACCCATGTGCCTTCTTTGGTCACACCCCTTACCGAGAAAAGGAAGCTATCCACATCCAAACCGAAAGGGAATTAACCTTATTCAAACTGTACCCCCAAGGAAATTAAGAAGATCTCACATGGTGAGAAAGCTATCTTAGGCTGACAGAACCAAGAATTTGAAAAATCTTGGTGGTAAACCAACAACAGCCATCACATGTGCTGATGAAGAGGAAGAAGAGAAAGTGCCACAACTGACCAGGTCAAGAAAGCCAAGTGCTCAACCTGTTGCTGCTCCTTCAACTGATAAAGATGATGAACCCCCGGCAAACATGCTTATTGAACTAAAAGGGAAGAAGAAAATGGCTGAAGCTGACCTTGAACCCCTTGTTGAAGAGGAACAATCTGATGAAAGCTATGACACTGATGACACAGCTGTTGATGAGAACTACAAGCTTGGTCAAGATGAGCTTGATCAAGAAAAGGAAGATCAAACACTTGATGCCCCTTCTGATGAAGAAACCGAAGCTGAAACTGAAAAAGTACCCTCTCCTCTAAAGGATGTGGCCGCAGATGTGTACACATCCAAACGCACATCTTTAAGGCAAAAAGCTCAAAAGGGTATTTCTAAATCCCTCTCTACCTCTACTGCTTTAACCCCCATATCCTCCAAGTTTTATCTGCTGCTGATGCCTCTGATAGATATGGCCAAATATTGAATAAGGCCTTCATCTTAGAAATGAAAAGAGATAGGGAGACATTCTCAAAATTGGGCTTAGATAAATTTTTAGAGGAGAGAGGTTCATTTTTGACTGTTGATCACCCAATCCCCTTCCTTCCAAAGCTTGTGCATGAATTCTCTGCTAATCTGACCAAAGAATTGGTCAGACCCTTATCCCCCATGTTTTGTACAGTCTATGTGAGAGAAAAGTTTATCCATTTTTCCCCCTGTATCATCAATGATCTCCTAGGCTTAGAAAAAGGATTAGACCATGTTTGTGATGTCTCTGAGGAAGAGCTTGTTTCCAACATTACTCATGGGAAAGTAACTGCCTGGCCCATTAAGCCAAAGGATTTAGGAAGTGGTTCCCTTACCTCACTCTACTGCTTTCTACATTACATCTTAACTGCCAATCTCTCCCCCTCCAACAACATGACCTCTGTGACTAGAGTTCAAGCAGATTTACTCTACAGATTGGGTGCAAAGAAAAATATCAACTTTGGAGAGTTTATTTTTAGGAAGATTTGTGGGTATGGTGAATCCCCCTCTAAGAAATGGTCCCTTCCTTACCCTTCTCTCATATCCAAAATTTTAGCTGGCCAAGGGGTAAAGACAAAAAAAGGAGAAGCTAGAATAAATTAGTTTGAATTTTTTAAGGAGACAAAAACCCTTCTAGATGCCAAGCAGAGATTTGTTGATCTCCCTCTAGGAGTTGTGCAAGAAATTGCTATGCATGTTGTGGGCAAATCGGCATTTACATCTGTGAACTCCTTTGAAGCTTAGATGGCAGATCTTGATGCTGAAATTGCTGCTGAAGCTCTTACCACAGCCTTGAATTCTCAAATGCAAGCCTCCCAATCTCATGCCAATAATCTCAAAGCTTTAAAGGATAGACTCCAAAGGTGGCATTCAACACTTTCTAGTCAAAAGGGGGGAGAAGCTGCTGCTGGTGATTACTCAGTGTTTGCTCTACTCGCTCCCGACTATTCATCTTGGAGAAGCTAGGAGTTATAGAACCTCGGGGAGTTCGGTTCATCATGGTTTTAAAATCAATTTTAATTTTTGCTTTATTCGTGGTGGTTCTCATAAACAATCTTAATTTCTATTTTTGGTATTTTTTAGTTTAAACTTGGAGTCTCGTAATCCTAAAACGGGTTCTTTGAATTGTTGTTTTAGTTATATTTATTGAACTGCAAGTTTTAGTTTTAATCTGTTCTATGCAGTTGTGTGTGGATGTGTTGACACATCTGCACACACGTCCACTCAGGGGGAGTTTTCATTTCTGAAAATATTGGTCATAATATGATCATCATAAATCTTTGGTTTTAACCAGGAAGTCAAAAATAGGGGGAGATTGAAAGGGTGAGTTTTTAGGAAACAATTGGTTTCCTATTTCGAATCAATGACATATATTTGGTAAGTTGATTTTGGGACTTTCATGAAAGATTTATAATAGTTAATATTGTAAATATCGTTTATTTATGTACATAGATTTATATTAGGACTAACCTACTAATAAAATCTCTTTCCTTGTGAGTGTGCTTTATGTTTCCTTGTAGGAATTGGAAAACTCACATGAGGAAGGTGTTGGATTCATGAAGATCTTCTTAAGGTGCATATAAATACAAGTAATCAGCACAAAGAGAAGACACGGCTTTGGAGTGAATTTGAGAGACAATACACAGTTGTGATTCACGTTTTCAACATTGTGATTTTAGGTTGTGAGTGAAGGTTGTGTCTTACATCCGAACACACATCTATGTTTTTCTCAAGTTCTTTGTTTTACTTCTGACTAGAATAGGATCCATTTGGGAAAGGGAGTCTGTTCTTGTCGTAGAAGGTGATTAGAACTTGTTTAGTATTTTCGTATTTTAGTTTTCACTTATTCGTGTTTTTGTAAACAACACAGTTTTTTAATAGTGAAAAGTTTTTGGGCGTAAGCCTTGTTTGCTGGGATCAAAACCAGTTAACGTTATAATTCTTGTGTTTTACTTTTTATTCCGCTACTTTATTTGTGGATGTGTGGACAGTTATGTGTCACATCTATACTCACATTCGTAAACTGTTGAAGTTGATTGTGCTTCCTAGCTACACGGAACTTTCAATGATCATTCATTTCAAACGTCCAAATGTTAACTTTTGTGTGTATGAAATTGGAAATGTTTGTACCCAGATATTTTATATGTAAACTAGCTATGAATTGCTGATTTTTTGTAGAAGTCAAAATGCCGAATTCTTTTTATATAACTAAATATCATCATAAATTGAAGGTGAAATAACAATTTAGAGTCTGAACTCATAGGGAGTCTTCTACGAGTGGTCAAGTACTTTTTTTGCCACATCAGGGCCTAAAGTAAAGTATAAATTTTCACCAGTTATCTTTTTGACGAAATTCGTTAGAACAGTCGATTAAGTGACATGTGTCATGCAAGTGCTTAACATTTTGGTTAAAATTGAATTTGTTTTTTTCATTTAAGGGGATTAAATGAAAATTTCAAAATTAAAGGATTGAAAATAAAATTTACTTTAAAATTACTAAATAATCAAACTTGAAAACAAAATAAAGAATAAACAAAATACAAAAAAATATATATAACCCAAAAATAAAAAAAAAAATTACTTAAAATATTTTACCGAATTGATTAAAAAGTTAATAAACCATTTTTAAATTTATCATTATTTTGATTAAAAAGTATTATTTTTTAATAAATAATTGACAGATTATTTTTTTAAAAAATAATAACTAAATTGAAAAAACATTTAAACTTACCAATCTGCCATATTTCTACTTCCCCCTGTGTCTCTCATTCTTCCCTTTCCCCTCACTTACCTCAATCTACCACCTGCAACCGTTCACCACCATAACCACTATCGGATTTTGTGCCATATAAGTGAGGAACCTCACGGCATTGGCTCCTAGCATAGCCGGGATGGCTTGCATTTCCTTTAGAAATTCGCAAATGAATGGATCTAGGGGAAGGCACTAGGGATGACCAAAACCGGTTCCGGGCACGGTTCCGGTTCGGAAAATGTATGACCCTTAACCGGCCCGGATTGCTCACGGTTCCGGTTTTCTCCCCGGTTCGTCCGGTTCCGGGATTTTTCCGTTCCGATTCTATTGAAAAACAATGAATTTTCGTCCGGTTCCGAGCTTTTTTCGGTCCGGTTCACCATTTTGGTGACCCTTAATCGGCCCGGCTCCAAACCGGTTCCGGTTACCCCGGTTTCGGTTTTTGTGACGGTTCATGGCGGTTCTGGGCTTTTTCGGTCCGATTTTCCGGTTCCGATCCGGTTCCGGTCCGGTTTGGCCATCCCTAGAAGGCACAGACCGAGTTGGAACTGCTTGTAGAAAAAGTGGACATGGTTAAGGCCATACATAAAGTCCTCCATTGCCTTCTCATCGTTTACAGGAGCACCGGGAAGGTAGCTTAAGCAGTATTCCTCTCTCGACATGCCATATTTGAAGTATAACTCCTCAATCATTGGCTCCCCAGCTCTAATGGGTTTAGGCCTAGGGGTATAAACATTCCCTCGGCTAGACCTACCTTGTCCTCTCCCTCAGCCATAAGCTTGTGCTCCCTCGGCAAAGGCATTTACGATCCTACCCGAGGTGGAAGGACCAGTTGAAGGCCGAGTAGTGTTACTTCTTCCCGTCATAGCTGCACAAATAGAGAGAACTAAGGCATTAGGAAGGACGAGGACGAGGACGAGGAAGGGTATCCCTCCCCAACCTATTAACAAAAAACGAGGAGGGATTCTTACCCAACAACGGATGCTCCAAATGGCTGGAATTCAAATAATACAGATTGATGTGATCAATGACTTATAACCAGCCGTGTAACAACACAACATTGGGGGACTCTACATCAAGTCGGTCAATAATAAACCGACTAGGGTAATGCACGTCGGTTCTAGGAGATTGGTTCCTCGTCAAGATTTCCCCTATCTCACCCAAACTTAGCATCATACATGGCCCGTCAATCTTTTGGTAAATCCTAAGGTTTTGGATATGGTAGCAATAGAGGGCATTTGGGTTATATCTCCATGTTCTTGCCATCTCTAAGAACAAGGAAATCATAAGAAATTACACAAGAAAAGCTTCAAGAAAGTACAACAATGGCGGTTCTCAAGAACACGCCAAGAACATAAACTCAGAAATTGCAGAGAATAAGGAGATTGAGAAGAAGTTTACCAAAATCGAAGATTGTTAAAGGAGATACGAACAAATTCAGAGCACAAACTCCAATGATCCTCAGAAAATCAAGAACACAAACTTGCGATTTGAAGCTTGCTATTTCTCTTTCAAGGCTGAATAGTGATAATAGAGTAAAAAAGAAGTGGATGTTTGCTTATATACCCAGATTTGAAGCGGGTATGGGTCAAAAACCGGGTATGGCGCCGTCTCCTCCCTCGCAATTAATGTTCTAGAGGGTTCCCAATGTGAATGTTCAGACCTCGTAGATTGTGCCCATCATTGTCTATTTAACCAGCGGATAATGAGTGTTAGAATAAGTATATATTCGGTAATTATATTTGATTAAAGTTTCCTTGTATTTAGAATATTGTACAGATAAAGTAGTGGCAAGATTGTAGGGATGTATATCCCATAACGTTAGGGATTAGTTATAGCTGATTAGGGAATACTTTGTATATATTGGAAAAGGATGAATAACAAAACTCACGGAGTATAATTCTTTCATGGTATCAGCCTAGGTTTTGATATCTCCCGCTTCCGCATCATTATACATCTATTTTTTTCTCTATGTCCGCCTCTTCTCTCCCAGGCAGTTACTATGTCCTCATCCAAACAAGGTTTTCACCCAGCTTTCGCCGTGTCCAATGTAAAGAATCATGTTCCGGTCATTCTAGAGTTAGAGTATGTGCAATATTCCCCTTGGGCGGAGCTCTTCCGCAACCATGCCAAGTCGTGTAGAGTGTTGCATCACATTCTTCAGTCGGATAAAGGCAAAGCGCAGGCTCCATTAAATGAGGAGGAACAAGATCTATGGGATACCTTGGATACCATTGTGTTGAAGTGGATTTATTCGACTATATCGAATGATCTGCTTCAAACCATTCTCATCCTAGGGGCTACGGCAATGGAGGCTTGGGAAAGACTATGAGAGATTTTTGAGGACAACAAAAACTCTAGGGCAGTCTCTCTCGAGCAAGAGTTTTCTTCTACAACAATGGAGGATTTCACCAATGCTTCAAATTACTGTCAAAAGCTGAAGTCATTGGGTGATCAATTGAAAAATGTGGGTGCTCCTATTTCGGATAGTCGGATGGTTCTCCAGTTGGTATCCGGTCTCACCGAAGCCTACAATGGTGTTGCTACGCTTATTCGGCAAAGGGACCCTCTGCCAACATTCTCCCAGGCTCATTTGATGCTGATTTTGGAAGAATCCAGCCTTGCCAAGAAAGCCGCAACCTCTGTTCATTCTACCATGATTGCATCGCAACCAAAGCTTCTCGAGAATCCAGTCAAGTTCTCGGATTATGGTGGTTCTGGCCGAGGGGCTGGCGGAAATAAGAGGGGGCAGGGAAGAGGAAATAAGAAAAATGGGGGTGGCAGTAAAGGTAATCGAAATGAGCAGCAATCTGGGGGTCGAAATGGAGGAGGCAACAGTGGGGGTGGCCGCATTAATTTTGATCGTTTTTAGCAGCAGCCACATCCGGCATCCTTCGGCTGGCAACAACAACAGTGGCCATGGGCAATGCCACCATGTCCCTATCCTACCACTCCTTGGGTCAGGCCAATGTTTCAACAGCAAGGACCCATGGCTCCCTTTCAACAAGGTGTTCTTGGTCCTCACCCGATCCAGAAGAATCGATCTCCTCAGGTGTATACTGCAGAATCAATTCCCACGGATATTGATGCAGCAATGCATACTATGTCCCTCAATCCACCGGATGCTAGTTGGCTTATGGACACTGGTGCTACGAATCACATGACATCGGAGCAAGGTACACTTAAGTCTTACTTTAATACGAGCATTAAAAATAGTGGTATTACTGTTGGTAATGGTAGTCGAATTCCAATTAAGGGCATTAGTCATACATATTTATCTTCTCCGTCCCCTCCCTTCCTATTAAAAAATGTCCTTCATGCTCCTCTTGTTGTTAAGTATCTCATTTCTGTTCGTAAGTTTACTAGTGATAATTCCGTCTCTGTTGAATTTGATCCGTTTGATTTTTCTGTGAAGGATTTCCGGACGGGGGCTCTTCTTATGAGATGTAATAGTCAAGGGGATCTCTATCCGCTCACATCTATGTTTACGTCATCTTCTCCTTCATCATTTGTGGCAACTAGTTCGTCTTTATGGCATGACCGTTTAGGTCACCCGGGGACTCCAGTTTTTGATTCTCTTAGACATAGAAATTTTATTCGTTGTAATAAAAGTGGCAATTCTCATGTTTGTCACTCTTGTGTTCTGGGAAAACAAATTAAGTTGCCTTTTAGTGATTCTACGTCTTTCACTACTATGCCTTTTGAAATATTTGTGACGATGTTGAAATTCCAACTCGCGGAAAAAATTCGATTTTTCGTTTCTTTGAAAGCCAAATAAAAACCGAAAAAAAGGAGTCGCCACGCCATTTTTGTTTTAAGGGCCAAAACTTTAAAAAATGCCCGAAATAAGAGATTTGGGTTCGGAGGTCACGTTACACACCGGGAAGAACGTTAGTGTTCACCTGGAATGCCTCGTAAAACGAGTCTTCCAAGCATAGAAACCATTTGTGTGTGTGTGTGTGTTACTTTGGCCAAAATAAATTGAAACTGAGAAAAGTAAAAATTGGGAATTCTTTATTAGACTTTGGACAGATCCCATGATTTTTGGTATGATTTTTGGTATGATTTTTGGGTTGAGTTTTGGGACTCAAAGGATTTTTTGAAGTTGAAAACCAATTCTGCCAGAATGAAAAAGACAGTAGACACTTGACTTTGAAATGGATTTAAGGGCTTTAAAACTTCATAATCTGAGGAAACTCAGAGAATGAAAGTTGTTCCAGACACCTTAAATAAGATTTCCGTAAAAGAATTTTCCATTTTGGAGATGATTTGAGGGACCAAAACCTTCTGGAAATCTCAGATATGAAATCTGGACTTCCAGAGACTGAGGAACTGACCTTTAAAAGAAAATTTGAAAAAGGGAGTTTTACTCACGCAAAAAATAAATTAAAAATATGTCTGGAAAGTTCTGGATACTGGCTACAAAAAGTGTTTTGTAGTCAACACCAAATTCCAAGTTTATCTGTGTCCAAAAAATTAGACCATGGACAGAGATCTTAGAAAATTGCTACTGGACAGCAACTTTCTTAAGAAGAAAAACATGATTTTAAGGGGGGTTTTGCATCCATGCTTGTCCCCATTTCCCTAGGTTTTGATTAGTGATCACTTGACATTTTAGTGGTGAATCAACTATATCAAACCATCCTTGGGGTACATTAGGACTAAGCACTTCATTTGCTTGGGAAGGGGAATTTTATCCTTTGAAAATGAGATTTGATGTATGAAAATGATTTTTTAGGGTTTTGAAAATGCATTTGCAAGTAAGTAAGAACACTTTGAAGAGAATGTTGATCCTTGTAGAAGATCAACCATGGAGATGAACTTCCATGGTGATCTTCTTGGATCTAGGGCAAGAAGATGAACAAACTACATTTTGGAGTTTGAAAATGCATGCATGGATGAATTTTAGGGTAAGGAGAGGGAGGTTATACCTATCTTCCTTGTGTTTTGTGTTTGAATGGATTCAAAGGCTTGAATGTGTTTAGGGTTTGAAAGTGTTTAGGGTTGGTGATTAGAGTTGGTCAAAGAGAAAACAAGTAGATAACAATGAAATCCTCTATGTTTTCTCTCTAATCCTCCTCCTAAGGGGTGATTTGAGCTTAGATTGGTGTATGTATGAGAGTATGTATGAGAATGATTTGAAAATATTTTGAGTGAGTGGGATTTGGGAAAGATTGAAGAGAAAATGGTGGCAATTCAAGTGAATTCCCACTGTTTTCTCCCTATTTTTCACCAAGGTGCAGTTGTGAAATGTGTTGTTCCTCCTAATTTCTGTGACTGAAGGCCTCAATTTATAGCCCTCTGAAAACTCCATAATCATCCGCGCGGAAAAGAGAGGAAGCGTGCACTGTTCATTAATTACAGCTTCAGGCTTTGGACACAAGGAATAAAATTCAAATTAAGCAACAGAAAATGTCCCAGCCATTTCTATTTCGGGTTTTTGACCATTTCTTTTGCTTTTTTGATTCTTTTCCATGGTTTATCCTTAAATCACAATGCCCACTTTACCCTTGCTTGGTTAAAAATGTTAGGAATTGTTAGAAATGTTAGGAATGTTAAAACTTTCGTTAATTTTCTAACGAAAATACTAACAACTCAAATTGGAGCACTTACAATAAAATGAGTATAAAGATCCAATCTTATGCCCCTCTCCTAGTCCCCTTGGTACATTGAGCATCTCTTGGAGCGAGATAGTGTAACGGTCCTATCTTTACATCATTTCTTCCACTTAAAGATGCCATAGACGGATTCTCCTTTAGAAAAGGATGAGCCCTAGCCACATATCTTCGATCATCACTTGAGATGAGCATAAATGTCCCGAAAAAGTCCAAATCGTCTCAAGATGTAGGATTGATAGGCAAAGGTCATTCCTTTCTAAAGAGTCTCATCCTTGACTCTAAAACGGTGTCCCTATCTTGATCACACGTGACCCAAGGTCTCATCATGATGATCGTAAGTCCAAGATGAGAAGGGGACCAAAGTCCCTAATATATAAAAATCCAAGGAATCCCGAGCGATAACCAACTCATGGTTTATACGTCCGGAAGACCACTTGGTACATTCCCTCCTTTTCAAAAACACACATCCCACACCCGAAAGCACTAAGGCAAGTATGAAAAGCGGATCTTTGGACACAAGGAATAAAATTCAAATTAAGCAACAGAAAATGTCCCAGCCATTTCTATTTCGGGTTTTTGACCATTTCTTTTGCTTTTTTGATTCTTTTCCATGGTTTATCTTTAAATAACAATGCCCACTTTACCCTTGCTTGGTTAGAAATGTTAAGAATTGTTAGAAATGTTAGGAATGTTAAAACTTTCGTTAATTTTCTAACGAAAATACTAACAAATCAAATTGGAGCACTTACAATAGCCCCTCGGCGACGGTGCTTTTCGAAGGAAGCGTGGTCGTCGATAAGCAGGCGTTCCAGATTGTTGGTGATGATCAAGTGATCGAGTGGCTGGACCTAGCGATAGGCTACCTACGTATCCCGAATGGGAATCAAGCCGGCCGTAGTTCGGGTCTTTGACCCTGGAATGACTGTTTTAGGATGTCAACCTGGTGAGCGAGTTCTGCAGTCGATTGCTGAGAGAAACTCTGCTGGAGATAAGAATGACCATTTTGGTCTGGTGGCTGAGATTGTATATCCGCTCTGCTGGGGATAGGAATGACCATTTTGGTCTGGTGGCTAAACCTAATGATAGGCTACCTACGTATCCTTAAGAGGAATCAAGCCAGTCGTAGTTCGGGTCTTTGACCCTGGAGATGATGGCGTTTTAGGTGCCTCTGACCTTGATGATGGCGTTTTAGGTGCCTCGGACCTGGATGATGATGGCGTTTTAGGTGCCTCGAACCTTGAAGATGGTGGCTTTTTAGGTGCCTCGGACCTTGATGATGATGGCTTTTTAGGTGCCTCGGACCTTGATGATGATGGCTTTTTAGGTGCCTCGGACCTTGATTTGAAATGTTTTCCCTTAATGGTTTGGGATGGATGGTCCTTCGGTGGACTTCGTCTGCTGCCGAAGGAGAGGGTGACCATTTTGGTCGGGTGGCTGGACCTAGAGATAGGCTACCTACGTATCCTTAAGAGGAATCAAGCCAGTCGTAGTTCGAAACGCTGCTGGGGTTTCGGCCGTTGACGGGATTTCGTTAACTTCGCTGGGGATTTTGTTAGCTTTTGCTGGGGGAAGACGGGCTTACGTTTTACGGCCTTTGATGATTTTGATGAAAGAAACGGGATTCCGTTATCTTTCTCGGTGAAATCGGACTTACGTTTGACTGCCGTTGATGATTTTGATGAAAGAAACGGGATTCCGTTATCTTTCTCGGAGAAATCGGACTTACGTTTGACTGCCGTTGATGATTTTGATGAAAGAAACGGGATTCCGTTATCTTTCTCAGTGAAGTCGGACTTACGTTTGACTGCCGTTGATGATTTTGATGAAAGAAACGGGATTCCGTTAACTTTCTCGGAGAAATCGGACTTACGTTTGACTGTCGTTTGATGATTTTGATGAAAGAAACGGGATTCCGTTATCTTTCTCGGAGAAATCGGACTTACATTTTACTGCCGTTTGATGATTTTGATGAAAGAAACGGGATTCCGTTATCTTTCTCGGTGAAATCGGACTTACGTTTGACTGCCGTTGATGATTTTGATGAAAGAAACGGGATTCCGTTAACTTTCTTGGAGAAATCGGACTTACGTTTGACTCTCGTTAATGATTTTGATGAAAGAAATGGGATTCCGTTATCTTTCTCGGTGAAACGACTTACTTCGACTCTCGCGTTGATGATTTGGTGAAAGAAACGGGATTCCGTTATCTTTCTCGGTGAAATCGGACTTACTTTTGACTGCCGTTGATGATTTTGATGAAAGAAACGGGATTCCGTTAACTTTCTCGGAGAAATCGGACTTACGTTTGACTGCCGTTGATGATTTTGATGAAAGAAACGGGATTCCGTTATCTTTCTCGGTGAAATCGGACTTACGTTTGACTGCCGTTGATGATTTTGATGAAAGAAACGGGATTCCGTTATCTTTCTCGGAGAAATCGGACTTACGTTTTACTCGCCGTTGATGATTTTGATGAAAGAAACGGATTCCGTTAACTTTCTCGGAGAAATCGGACTTACGTTTGACCGCCGTTGATGATTTTGATGAAAGAAACGGGATTCCGTTATCTTTCTCGGTGAAATCGGACTTACGTTTGACCGCCGTTGATGATTTTGATGAAAGAAACGGATTCCGTTATCTTTCTCGGAGAAATCGGACTTACGTTTTACTGTCGTTGATGATTTTGATGAAAGAGACGGGATTCCGTTATCTTTCTCGGAGAAATCGGACTTACGTTTGACTGTCGTTGATGATTTTGATGAAAGAAACGGGATTCCGCTATCTTTCTCGGTGAAATCGGACTTACGTTTGACTGCCGTTGATGGTTTTGATGAAAGAAACGGGATTCCATTATCTTTCTCGGAGAAATCGGACTTACGTTTTACTGCCGTTGATGATTTTGATGAAAAAAACGGGATTCCGTTATCTTTCTCGGAGAAATCGGACTTACGTTTTACTGCCGTTTGATGATTTTGATGAAAGAGACGGGATTCCGTTATCTTTCTCGGAGAAATCGGACTTACATTTGACTGCCGTTAGGGTTCCTTTGAAAGGGGGTTAACTTTGGTTGACTTTGGTTAAGTCTGTTAAGTTGTGGACTAAACTGCAGAGTCCTGGAATTTTAAAGGGCAAAATGGTCATTTTGCCACTTCCTTTTCATCCGCGCGGATAAGAGCGTGACCTGGACTGGTTTTAAATGAAGGCCAACGCCCTTTCTTCTCCTTCCTCACCCTTTTCCAGTTTTCGAGAGAGAGAGACGAGGGAGAAGAGGAAAACCGCCATTGAAGGCCTAAAAAGCTTCGAAATCTTTCGATTTTCTTCAATTTTCAAGCAATGGAACACGGGGAAGCAGCCATTCAAGGCCAAGGACGTGGCCCGGTAGCGGAGAGGCGATTGGAGCTCGTTCGAATGAGGAGGCACTACACCCTTTCGCAATCGATTGCGGAGGAGTACTATCCCGATGCGTGGCAACATTGGGCCACTGATCCGAGTCTCCGAACGGTATACCTCGAATCTCTTCACTTTTTTTGTTGATTTCTTGCTTGAAATAGATTTTGTGATTGATTGATTTTTTTATTTTTTTTTTGAATATCCGAAAATTGTGATGTTCTTGGACTTGAAATTTGATTTTGATGCCTTGCATGTAGTAATGAGTATATAGGTAATGCATTTTGTTTAAAAAAAAAGAATGGGCATTTTGCCAATTTTTTTTTATATCCGAAAATTGTAATTAAAATTCGAAAAATTATGTTCTTTCTTTTTTTTTTTTGACACTGAAATTAGATTTTTGATGATTTGCATGTTGCAATGTGTTTGAAAAGAATGGGCATTTTGCCATTTTTTTTTGTTGTTTTTTTTTTTTTTTGAAATATGAAATGATAAGGAATTCGTCCGAATTTGGGACGGACATGAATGTATGCATGTATGCACTCTTGTAGGATTTTTTTTTGTAATGGGATGATGAATGATATGAATGCATTTTTTTTTTTTGAGAATGTGATTTTCTGTGAAAAGTGGGACGGATTTTTGATTCCGTTGATTGAATGAATGATTTGAAAAAATTGTTTATGTATGCTATTTCATGAAAAATGGGACGGAAAGATTTTTTTTTCTTCTGTTGACTCAATGCCCCCTTCTTTTTTTTTTATGTATGAATGAATGAATGGTTGTTGAAAACTCTTTTCCTCTGTGCAAGAAAAGTGGGGCTGAGTCCATTGTATGCCGTTATGTTGCCGAAATTTTTCAAAACTTTATGTCTATGATGCATGTGCATGCTCTTTTTTTATTTTTATTTTTTGAATGCAATTTTTTTTTAATGCAATTTTTTTTTTTCTTTTTTTTTTAACTCTTTTTTTTTTTTTTTTAATTGCGGGGTGGAGATCGCTTTGTGACGCAAAGAAACTGAACAAGATGAAGACTCGAGGATCAGTGGAGTCTGTGGTTGACCTGTGGGACCGGCTTCCAGTCTTGGATCGAGGAGCTTTGATGAGTCCTAGACAGATCGTCATTGGGATCGGGCTGTACGAGTTTATCGAGTGCCTGAGGGGGTTGGTTAAGTTCTCCAAGAGTAAGGGTCTGATCTTCGCTTTGGCACAAAGACTGTGGGACGCGACCCACACATTTCATTTTTCTCGGGGGAGGCCACAGCCACATCTTCCGACTACGCAGTCGATCACAGCCTGTCATTTAAAGGACTGAGCGTTGAGTGGAGAGACGGCTAAAGGATGGTGGACCTACAGATCTTGGGCTTTACCCCCATTCCCAAAAAGGAGATGGGGATGGAGTATGCCGTGGTCTACGGGAAGATCGTAGAGACCATCGGGAATTACGAGGCTGGGGACGAGAGAGTGGGTGCGGTGCAGGTCGCCAGGGCTTTCTTGTGGTTTGCCTTTTCGAGCACACTTTTTGGACACGCCGAGGGGACGGCGATGTTTGCTTTGCTGCGGAGTTTGGAGGATGTGGAGATGGCTGGGGAGGTCTCTTGGGGAGAGGCAGGGCTGGCAGAGCTCTATTTTGCCTTGGATCGATACAGCCGGAAGGTCTGCCTTTGACATGCTTCGAGTTTCCTCTGGAGGTACAAGCTTTCTTTTTGCTTTCTCTCTTTTCTTTAAGCACGTATTCCTCATTTTTTTTTGCACCGGATTGATGGGATTTTTCCCTTTCGCAGGTATGGGCTCTGGAGTTCTTTCACGTCACGATGTGGCGGCAGCCGGAGGAGTACATCGGGGCATACCCGGCCATGCTCTCCTGGAGCAAGCATGCTCGGGAGAAGAGAGGTTCAAAGGGGCGCACGACCCTTAAGTACAGGGAGTGCTTGCCTTTGACGAGGGCTGAGACCGATGAGAGTATGATATTTTATCCCTGGGACCGCTTCGATGTGGAGCAGCTGAAGGGCGCCGAGATATGGACCGTGCAGCGGAGGATTTTGAGGGGCTTGACTTGCGACGTGTATTATCTGGGAGAGAGAGTGACGCGTCAGCATGGCGTGAACTCGCCTTTGATGGCTCCAGTGGAGCCTCCTGCCGACATGATGCATCCGAGCGAGAGGTCGGAGACCTGGGGCGATTACCGAGGTGGCCAGCACTTCTCGGCATTTGTGGCGATTGAGCAGTATCCGGTGTTTATCTTGAGGAGGTTGAGGATGCCCCAGGTCCTTGAGAGAGAGGGGGTAGGGATCGTACGGTACCCGCAGACGGACTTTTCATACGTCCAGGATGGGGTCCGATTGAGGGTGCAGATCCCTCAGCCTGAGCGGCTTCCACGAGCTTTTCAGCCTCGTCCGGGTATGAAGGTATGGCTTCTCCTTCCCACCTCTTTTTTTTTTTTGCTTCTGTCTTTTCCTTTCTTTCCTGTCATCATTTTTCACCTCAACTATTTCTGACGCTTTTGCTTCCGTGCAGTTTCCGGAGGTGGTCGTGGAGAAGCTGACGAAGCAGGTGATCGGGGCTAAGAGATTCATCAGGAGGATGGTTGCTAGTGGGGCCCCTCAGTCTAGGGCGAGGCGAGCACAGCCGGCGCCTGTCGAGCGGGAGACTTCCCCTGAGCCTTCTGAGCGTTCTTCCGAGACTCCTCTTTCTCCTCTCATAGATCCCAGGGTGGTGCTGCCTTCGGACCACGTCATTCTCGGGGATCCGTACGGGCAGGGGCATGTCTGGCATCACGGTGGGTCTTCTTCACACGTCCAGGAGTCCGACGCATTCACCTTCGAATATGACTTCTTTGCATATCTTGGTTTGCCATATCAGAGCCTGCCGGTTGGTCCTGACGAGCCTTCTTCCGGGGACGAGGACGATGATTCTGAGCCCGAGACATTCATGGCTACCGAGGAGGCGGGACCGAGCCGCAAGAGGGGTCGGGGGAAAGCACCGGCCACCGAGGATTCTGACTGACGATTTTCTGAGATTGATTTTTGGGACTAGGATTGTACTTATTCAGACAGATACATTTTATGCACACATTTTTTTTTTTTTTTGCTTTTCTTTTTTTTTTTTTGGAATGTAATGATTTAGGATTTTATTCTATTTTATCTATCATGAATGCAATTTTATATGAATGCATTGTTGCATGAGCCTTGTTTTTTTTTTGTTTTTTGGCAAGGGTGTGAGTGTTTGGTATGTGAGCTGTTTGGGTAGGCTTTGCACAGGTTTCGAACAACCAGGATGAAAATATTCCTCCGTGGTGCAGCAGTTTGGACTGTTGCAAAAAAAATTTTCTGGGTGACAAACATGTCCGCGCGGATAGGACAGGAATCTGACATTGTCCTTTAATTTTTCTTCAAATCTGGTCTTTCTTTATTTCAAATTCAAACACCTTCTTCAACCACCAGTTCAAAATGTACTCATTTTCGGGAGAAGGAGAGAAAAACCATGGAGAGAATTGTGAGCATGCAAAATCCATCCAAATTATCCCAAAATTCTCAAATGCAGTTCTTCAACAAGTTTAAAGAGTGGTCTCGGGAGATTATGCATGAGAGGAGGTCATTCTTTGAAGAGAGGTACAAAGTAAAGTGCTTGTGGTCTCTTAAGGAATTGGTTCCGGATTATGAGCTTTTGAGAGCTTCTTCCTCATTTTGGGACACTAGAAGGCATGTTTTTTGCTTCTCTTACAATGAAATGGTCCCGACTGTTGAAGAATTTCGGGCTTTGCTCGGTGGTCCTGAGGTGGAGGAGATTGCAATTCCTTTGCCCGGAGGAGCCTCTTTTGTTGACAAGTTTTGCAACCTTCTTCATCTTTCCCTGAGGAAGCACAAGGTATGATCTGTGGGTCCCGATCATTTTAACATTTCTGGTCTCCCTGATAGATTTAGGGGCTTAGGCTTGCTTGACGATGCCTATTGGGATGCCTTTGCACTTTGCATGTTCGGGACCTTGTTCATGGTTTATTCTTTTGGGATCTGTCATCGGGCTCGCTAGATGTAGTCGTTCACCGTCGCTTGGGTAGACGTTGTACCTTTGATCTTGGGAGAGACTTTTCATGCTCTCGACAGTCAAGCTACGGAGACGGTATATGCACGGGGGAAGCCCGTTTCTCTTGACTTTGTGGCTGATGGAGCGTTTGGGGATTCTTCGGGAAACTTCTGATATGATCAAGCCTTGGACATTCGCCAGGAGAGGGGTTTTGGTGGATTTTGATGATCAGGGCTCGTGGGAGCGATGGATGGCTGGTCGTCAAACTGAAGATATCAGATGGTCGGTGCCTTATTGGCGAGTGGAGACTCGGAGAGTACTTCAGGATGGATCTCCCGTGGTTATGCTTCCGTGGCTTTCTCAGTCCAGCTTTTACATTCCGTCTTTGGTTCTGAGACAGTTCGGTTTGGAGCAGGTTCCTTTGGAGGACATATGATATAGCCACCAGGGTGGTGGCTTCTGCTTCCATGGAGGATCCTTCGGTGTTTCCCTTTCTTTTCCGAGTATGGAGGTATGACGTCTTTCCTCCTCGGGCTATCCTCAGGCGTCCGAGACCTCGTGTTTCGACCACTTGGTACCTGGATTGGTACGAGGGGCATTTTGGGGAGACTCAGATGGCTATTTTGAGACGGCGTGAGGCCATTGTGGGTGCGGAGGACCTGACAGTTTCAGAAAGGAGGAGGGCCGAGGCGAGGGCTAACCCTCATGACAGGAGCGGAGATACTGTGACTGACTATGAGGCTTACGTCAAGAGGCAGGAGAGGAGGACCCCTATTATATGTTACCAGCTCGGCTACAGGAGATGAGAGATGATGCTAGGGCCACTAAGGCCCTGACAGAGGCTGGTCTGATAGATCATGTTCCTATACCAGAGCTTGGTAGGAGGAAGACCGACATCTTTCCTGTTCAGAAGAAGAAGACTCGAAGGGGGAAGAAGAGGGGGGATGCCAGTACGAGCGGCTTGGAGTGATTCTGAGTTTTCTGAGTATCCCTTTCTTGTCTTAGCAGACACACTAGTTTGATTATGTATCTTAGTTTTCTTTTAGTAGGTTGCCAGTTGCAGGAATGAACCGGGCTTAGACTCATCAAAAAGTTTTTAACTGTAATGAATATGTGAATCGCTTTAGAGTTTTTCGAGACGCTTTCATGGTCTGATCAGTGTATTGATGTCAAAGTATGACTTTTATTTGTGCTTTAGACAGAACCGTTTCCGGCTGCCTACGTTCCCTTCGGACAAAAGGGCTCAGGTCTCCGTAGTTCGACCTGGTTTTTTTTTTTTTTTTTTTTTTTTTTTTTTTGTTGTTGTTTTTTGTTGTTGTTTTTTTTTGTTTTTTTTTTTTGTTTTTTTGTTTTTTTTTGTTTTTTTGTTTTTTTTTTTTTCTTTTTGTTTTTTTTTTTTTGGTGCAACCCTGTTTTTTACCTAGGCCGCCCTTTTCGGGTTTTCAACCTAGTTGGGTATTACTCTTTTAGCACTCTTTTTCTTCTTTTTTTTGTTTTTTTTGACTCAGTGTTTTTACGCGTAGTATCTGCGCAGCTTGTCACCATTCACTGGGTGTACAAAAGGATTTCCGTCGAGGTCTGCAAGTTGCATGGCTCCTCCGGAGAAGATTTTCTGGACAACATATGGCCCGACCCAGACAGGTTCCCATTTGCCAAGCGGGTTGATACGGACCGGGGGGCTTTTCTTTCAAAACGAGATCACCTTCTCGGATCTCCCGATGCTTCACTTTCTTGTCGAAGGCTCTGGCCATTCTGCCTTGGTATGCCCGGATATGTTTCATGGCTTTCAATCGGCGTTCATCTAGCAGGGCCAGCTCATCATGGCGACTCTGGAGCCATACGACCTCGTTGATCTGACTTTCCAACAGTACCCGGAGTGAGGGGATTTCTAGCTCGATTGGGAGTACGGCTTCCATTCCATAGGTGAGAGCAAATGGTGTTTCCCCGGTTGCCGTTCTGACGGATGTTCTGTAGCCCCAGAGTGCCAGGTGTAGCTTCTCGGGCCAATCTCGACCTTGGACAGCCATTTTCCGAATGATGTTTTATAAGGTCTTGTTTGCTGCCTCGACGGCTCCGTTGGTTTGGGGCCTGTAGGGAGATGACTTGTGACGGGTTATTCTGAATTCGCCAGCAGCCTGTCGCATTCCCCTTCGAAATGGGATCCATTATCTGAGATGATTTCGGCTGGCAACCCGTATCTACATATGATGTTTTCTTTGATGAAGAGGGCTACTTTCCTTGAGTTGGGGGCCTTGTAGGACATCCTTTCTAGTTCCCTCGGAGAAACTACCAATCTGCGTCTCTTTAGGCTCTTCCGCAGTTCCCAGATTCACACTTGTCAAAATCTCTTCGGCAGCTTGGGCTCGATTTTCCTCTTTCCGAACAACCTGCTTAAAGATTTTTGTTCTTTTTTTTTTGTTTATTTAATGTGTCTGCTTCTTTATCTAGTGAATCGTCATTAACTGTTTTTAAGTTATTAGTTAATTCATCATTAGTTAAAGTGGCAATCAAAGGATACTCAGAAAGGTTCGTCATTTCATTGAGAATAAAAGGGAATACAATATTGGCTACAATTTCGTAGTCTTCAGGCGAGAGGCCATCGGACGACCCGGAAGACTCAATTTCAACAATGAGAGACTCGGAGGACTTTACAAAGGTTGACACAAAGGGACGGGGGACCAATCCAAGCTTGGTGATCATTTCTTCTTTGGTCGCGGACGGGCCTGAGAGAGTTTCCCAATTCCTTAATGGCATCGCTATCAGTGGCCTCATGACTCGGGGGCTATCTTGTTTCTGTTCTCCTTCCTTAGTCATTGCTATCATCTCTTCCTGAAAACCGAGCATATGAATGTAGGGATCTTCTTGTGGATCTGCCGCATCCTCAATTCTGGGGAGTTCTAACTCGTCACAATCTGACCGCTCAATCCAGATGTGAGGGTGTATTGCGTCTCGATGTGCTGCTGGAAAAATCTCATGCCCCATGCTTGAGCGGAAAGGCTTAGCGGGAAGTTCTTCGAGGAGGACGTCCCATACGATGTTCATACATTAGAGTCGAGTCTGTCGGTACTTGTCGACTTTTATCATGAAAATCTCTTCGCTTGGCGAGGCCAGAGAACGGGTCTGAAGAATGCTGACAAATCTTTGATTGGAGACTTGAGGTTTGTGTGCTTGTATCATGGCGGTATTCAGTGTTTCTTTCCATTCTGCCTCCAAATGTTGGAAATAGCAATTGAACTTGATAAATCGAACTGCTTCAGGGTCTGCCCGCTTGAGTTCGTTGACATAGTTGGCATCACCGAATTCTGGGGGATTCTGATGAGACTTGTCTCGATAGTCCCTTGGTCGGTTCGGAGGAGGTGGCCCCGGTGTCTGGCTATGAGCATGCTTGACGACGGTCTCGGCTTCGTTCCCTATGAGGAAATTGTCACCCCTGATGACTTCAAGGTCCCCTTGCCGGTTAATGAACTTGACACATTGATGAAGAGTGGAGGCTATGGCTTTCATGTGGTGTAACCAGGGGCGCCCCAGCAGGGCTGTGAATTCAGATGGGATGTCCATTACATGGAATTTTGCTGGCACCATTTGGGTCTCGTACCAGAGTTCCAGAACCACCGTCCCCAAGATGGGACGAGACGTGCCATCATATGCCTTGATTGACCGGGTAGATGGGATCATGTGCCTTTCATTGATGCGTAGGGCCCGCATCATGCTGAGGGGAAGGACATTAACGGCTGATCCATTGTCCACCAATACCCCCGGGAGCGATACGGTGTTGAGCCGAATAGTGATGTACAAGGCTTCATTGTGCTGGGAAACATCTCTTGGCAAATCTTCGTCGCAGAAGGTGATCATGCTACCATATAGGCGGGGATCATAGATTTGGTGCTTGTCTGGAGAAAGAGAGTCATCAAGCCGCCACTTCGTGCCTTTTCTTGCGAGGTAGAACCTTAGCCGAAGCCCCCGGGTTATCTTTGAGGCCGTTTGTAGCGGTTGCCATCCCGATCGGCATATTATTGAGTACGAGCGCCAAACCGGCGTTGGTCTTTCTTTGTCGGTATGCGCTCGGGAGCTGGACAAACCGAATCTTGACCGACCCGCGGGGAATAGATTTCTGATTGGCAGTAAAATTACCCAGATCTACAGTATTCTGGTGTCCGAATGTCTCAACTCTATCGTTGGCAAGGCTTTTCGGCTTTTCTACCCCTGTTTGCTTTGGGGAAGACTGGCTGGAGTAGAATACATAATAGTCAAATCCTCCAGATGGCTCCCCGAGCATACCCACATTGGTATCGCCGGCCTCGAACCTCTCTTTTAATTTTTGCTGGGAGGAGACTTTCTTCTTCTTAGGAGGACGGTCCTCGTGTACCCAATCTTGATAGTCCCTTTCAAGGCAGTCGGGGCAGTCACAGATATCCCACCAAATGTGTTCAATAATTGGTGGAGGATTTGGAACCTCGGGCTGAGCTGTGTCGGAATGACTCTGAGTTGAACTTATCTGGGGAGATTTATTGTTGGGCTCACCAGGGAGCAAAGGGCTGAATTCCGCCGGGTAGCGAGAGATGCTGGGAGCCGGGGGAATAGGCACGTGTTTGTCCTTCGGGGGAGCCCCAGTCAGTTGGGAGATTGCTAATGTCCCGAAATGGCATGTGGCCTCTTCAATCCAGGTTTGCTGTTTGTTCTGGCGTTCCTCAAGAGCTTTGATGGCTGACCATATTTCCTCCACTGTTTCCCGATCTTCATTACCCATGCTAATATCTGCGGGATCGGTATCACCCTGAGAGGGGACAACAGACGGTATGCCGAATTGTTTCGTTCCTGACTGTTGTTGGAATGGTGGCCCTTTGGATTGCTGTTTGGGGGCTAATTGCCCTGTAAGTCGACGGGCGGGAGTCCCGGCGGTGGAGACATAGGAATCTTGGGGTAGCATCTTGATATATCCAGGATGATTAAGAATGGGAGGAGAACTTTCTTCCTTCTTTGCGGTAAAAGTGCCATCGGAATTGAGACTGATAGTCAAACCATGACTTGCGACAACCCCCAGAAGGTCGTCAATTTGAGCCTCATGTCGAAGTCTCATCTGTTCTACCAACTGGATCCAATGCTGGTCTGTCTGAGGGATTTTGGAGGACGGAGAGGTATTGTCCATATCATTACCGGCTGATGCAGACATTCTGAAACCCGGAGTCGGAACAAACGGCGAAGCTGATGATGCGCTTGACTCTTCCAACTTATCAAACGGTGACCCGGTGCCCGAAACCAAGCTTTGTGAGGAGCTGCGGGGGGAAAGACACGAGGGTTCAGAGATTTAGGGATTGAAGGAGGGTAGGTGTTTGGGCTTTGGGCTCATGCAACATGCATTTATTTGTTCTTGTTTACTTAAAACATGTTTATTAACCTAATCGGTTGGAAAAGATTGCTCTTCTTTTTCGCAAACTACTCTGGATCTTGGATCAGTGGGCCCCGTCACTACGTCTATAAGCCCCTCGTATTCCACCTGTATTTCGACCTCCCAGGGTGAACAGCCCCGGGCGAGGGTCCTATAGGGCAAGCGGGTCCCACCGACCGAAAGAAAAACGATCCTAAAAGTCTGGCGGGTAATCGAGTCTTAATGAGCATTTGATGTAAATTACGGACAAAGCTGACGTCAAAGTCAAGATCATATCCGAGGGCTCGACAAAAAAGTCGGCATGATTTGGACTGATGAATGTTCACAATTGATCTTGACTTGTCGTCAATTAGGCCGTAATTAGGCATGGAATAATCATTAATCCTTGATGACTCAGTGTCATGCTGGGAGTCAGTGTATAATTTGTGCCGCCGTAGTCAATGTCAAGGCGCCGGTCAATATCGGTCAAAGTCCGCGACGGAAAACCGCGTAACTTCGACCGATTAGGGTCCCCGAAAGATATTGACTTGGTATGCCGACTAAGGCTTGAAAGGAAAGGTCTATACACGTAGCATGGGGCAATTTGGCCACACGTGCACCGGACTAAAAACCAACCGGGTCTCGGACAAAGTGTGTCACGGACAAGTGCATGGTCAACACGAGGCTCCATGGGATGTTTGGTTAGTCCCGTGCTTGCACCGAAAGGCGTAATAAGACCAAACGGGCCGCGACAGGGATTTCCCCGGGTTAGGGACGTAGTGTGCAGTGTAAGGTCACGTGCGCGTAGTGTGCAAGCAGTCTATCTTCTTTTTCTGAGTAAAATAGAAATTTTTCATGTGTCTTAAAAAGAATGATGCATGATTTTTTTTTTGAAAATTTTCTTTTTTTTTTGAAAATCTTTTTTTTTTTAATTTTTTTTTGATTTTTTTTTGTAAGCAAATAACACATAGGCACATAATTCAAAATTCAAAATTCAAACAGTTAGGGACATGATTCCGACAGTCAAAATTTTGACTTCTTCCGAGGTGGCCGAAACAACACGAAAATGTAAAAAAATCGACACACACCACAAATGATTTTAAATGCCGGGACGGAAGCTTGACCCTCAAAAGCTTTTTGAAAACAATGATACCGGTACGTGAGATTGTTAAACCACAATTTATCCCCGACTCGTGTTAGGAGGCGATAACGGGATGTTTAATGGTTTCCACCAATATACCAAATATCATATATTTTTTTTTAAATAAAGCTTGTTTCTCCCCAGCGGAGTCGCCAGTGTGACGATGTTGAAATTCCAACTCGCGGAAAAAATTCGATTTTTCGTTTCTTTGAAAACCAAATAAAAACCGGAAAAAAGGAGTCGCCACGCCATTTTTGTTTTAAGGGCCAAAACTTTGAAAAATGCCCGAAATAAGAGATTTGGGTTCGGAGGTCACGTTACACGTCGGGAAGAACGTTAGTGTTCACCCGGAATGCCTCGTAAAACGAGTCTTCCAAGCATAGAAACCATTTGTGTGTGTGTGTGTGTTACTTTGGCCAAAATAAATTGAAAATGAGAAAAGTAAAAATTGGGAATTCTTTATTAGACTTTGGACAGATCCCATGATTTTTGGTATGATTTTTGGGTTGAGTTTTGGGACTCAAAAGATTTTTTGAAGTTGAAAACCAATTCTGCCAGAATGAAAAAGACAGTAGACACTTGACTTTGAAATGGATTTAAGGGCTTTAAAACTTCATAATCTGAGGAAACTCAGAGAATGAAAGTTGTTCCAGACACCTTAAATAAGATTTATGTAAAAGAATTTTCCATTTTGGAGATGATTTGAGGGACCAAAACCTTCTGGAAATATCAGATATGAAATCTGGACTTCCAGAGACTGAGGAACTGACCTTTAAAATAAAATTTGAAAAAGGGAGTTTTACTCAGGAAAAAAATAAAGTAAAAATATGTATTGAAAGCTCTGGATATTGGCTACAAAAAGTGTTTTGTAGTCAACACCAAATTCCAAGTTTATCTGTGTCCAAAAAATTAGACCATGGACAGAGGTCTTAGAAAATTGCTACTGGACAGCAACTTTCTTAAGAAGAAAAACATGATTTTAAGGGGGGTTTTGCATCCATGCTTGTCCCCATTTCCCTAGGTTTTGATTAGTGATTACTTGAAATTTTAGTGGTGAATCAACTATATCAAACCATCCTTGGGGTACATTAGGACTAAGCACTTCATTTGCTTGGGAAGGGGAATTTTATCCTTTGAAAATGAGATTTGATGTATGAAAATGATTTTTTAGGGTTTTGAAAATGCATTTGCAAGTAAGTAAGAACACTTTGAAGAGAATATTGATCCTTGTAGAAGATCAACCATGGAGATGAACTTCCATGGTGATCTTCTTGGATCTAGGGCAAGAAGATGAACAAACTACATTTTGGAGTTTGAAAATGCATGCATGGATGAATTTTAGGGTAAGGAGAGGGAGGTTATACCTATCTTCCTTGTGTTTTGTGTTTGAATGGATTCAAAGGCTTGAATGTGTTTAGGGTTTGAAAGTGTTTAGGGTTGGTGATTAGAGTTGGTCAAAGAGAAAACAAGTAGATAACAACGAAGTCCTCTATGTTTTCTCTCTAATCCTCCTCCTAAGGGGTGATTTGAGCTTGGATTTGTGTATGTATGAGAGTATGTATGAGAATGATTTGAAAATATTTTGAGTGAGTGGGATTTGGGAAAGATTGAAGAGAAAATGGTGGCAATTCAAGTGAATTCCCACTATTTTCTCCCTATTTTTCCCCAAGGTGCAGTTGTGAAATGTGTTGTTCCTCCTTATTTCTGTGACTGAAGGCCTCAATTTATAGCCCTCTGAAAACTCCATAATCATCCGCGCGGACAAGAGAGGAAGCGTGCACTGTTTATTAATTACAGCTTCAGGCTTTGGACACAAGGAATAAAATTCAAATTAAGCAACAGAAAATGTCCCAGCCATTTCTATTTCGGGTTTTTGACCATTTCTTTTGCTTTTTTGATTCTTTTTCATGGTTTATCCTTAAATAACAATGCCCACTTTACCCTTGCTTGGTTAGAAATGTTAGGAATTGTTAGAAATGTTAGGAATGTTAAAACTTTCGTTAATTTTCTAACGAAAATACTAACAACTCAAATTGGAGCACTTACAATATTGCATTGTGATTTATGGACATCTCCCGTCCTAAGTTCTTTGGGACATAGATATTATCTTGTTTTACTTGATGATTTTTCTAATTTTGTGTGGACGTTTCCGTTATCACATAAATCACAAGTTTACAACACTTTTTTTCATTTTCGTGCTTATGTTCGAACTCACTTTGAACGTGACATAAAAACAATACAATGTGACAATGGGAGGGAGTTTGATAACAAGTCATTTTGGGATTTTTTTACCACTCATGGGATGTCTTTTAGACTATCTTGTCCATACACTTCTCCACAAAATGGCAAAGCCGAACGAAAACTTCGTACCATAAATAACATGGCTCGTACTCTCCTCGTTCATGCTTCTTTACCTCCAAATTTTTGGCATTATGCTCTCCAAATGTCAACATATTTACTCAACATTCTTCCCGTCAAACACTTGGCATACAACTCTCCTCTTCATATTTTATATAATCGGGTTCCATCGTTTGACCATCTTAGGGTGTTTGGGTGTCTTTGTTATCCTCTCCGTCCATCTTCCACCATCCACAAATTACAACCCCCGTCTACTCCTTGTGTTTTCTTGGGTTATCCAAAACACCACCGTGGTTATATGTGCTATGATATAGTTTCTAAGAAAATTTTGTTATGCCGACATGTTATATTTGATGAGTCGCGCTTCCCATTTTCTTCACCATGAGTCTCCTTCTCATCAATATAATTTCCTTGGTGCTGGACTCTCTCCAAGCATTATTCATCATTTTTCCACGATCAATCCATCTCAGCCTCAAACTGCTCCTTCTTCTCGGCCTGTTGTCTCTGCAGATGGCATTACATCAGGAAATGACGAGGCGCCCGCCTCAATAAACTCCTGGCACCCGCCTCATACAACCCACGACCTAGCCACACCTACGGCCTCTCAAGTGGCCGCTTCACCCAACCCCATGCGCCCGCCTCATCCCTTCCTTGATTCGACTGAAGTTGCTGACTCTCAGGCATGCGCCTCGAACTCCCCAAGCGGCTGCCTCATGTCACACTCTACCAATACCTCTGTCATGACCAATCTACCTCCAGCTCAATCCCAAACACTTCATCGTCCTACAACGCGTAGTCAGTCAGGTATCCATAAACCCAATCCTAAATACTGTTTTCAATCGAGTATGTCCAAATCTCCCATTCCTTTGAGTCCAATTCTTGCTCTTCGTGACCCTAATGGGAAATTGGCTATGGATGATGAATTTAATGCTCTTATTAAAAATAATACTTGGGTGTTGGTACCTCATCCCCCGAATGTTAATATTATTCATTCTATGTGGATATTCTCTCATAAATCTCGGTCTGATGGTTTTTTTAAGAGGCACAAATCCCATCTTGTAGGTGATGGAAAAACACAGCGGGTTGAAGTAGATTGTGGTGAAACATTTAGCCCAGTGGTTAAACCAGCTACAATACATCTTGTTCTTAGCCTGGCCCTGTCAAAAAATTGGGAGCTACATCAGTTAGATGTGAAGAATGCATTTTTGCATGGTGAACTACATGAGACGGTATACATGCACCAACCGGTTGGTTATCGAGATGCTCATCTTCGAGATCATGTATGTTTACTAAAGAAGTCTCTGTATGGCCTTAAACAGGCCCCACAAGCATGGTACAAGCGATTTGCCGATTTTGTCTCTTCAATTGGTTTTTCCAATAGTCGCTCGGATAATTCTCTCTTTATCTATCATCACAATTGGCAGACTGCGTACTTACTTCTTTATGTCGATGATATAATTCTCACTGCTTCAACTGATTCTCTCTATAAGTCCATCATGTCTCACCTTAGCGCAGAATTTTCTATGAAAGACTTGGGGCACTTGAGTTACTTTCTGGGTATAGATGTGGTTTGATCGACTAAGGGTTTGTTTCTCTCTCAACGGAAATACACGGAAGACATTATTCATAGAGCTGGGATGTCATCTTGCAAACCTGCCTCTACTCCAGTTGACACGAAGCCCAAGCTAGGTGCAACTTCATCTGTTCCGGTTAGTGATCCGTTTCTCTATCGTAGTCTTGCAGGTGCTTTACAGTATCTCACCTTTACAAGACCGGATATATCTTATGCAGTCCAACAGATTTGTCTGTTTATGCATAATCCTATGGAGACTCATATGAATGCCTTGAAGCGTGTCCTCCAATATCTTCAAGGTACACTCACTCTTGGGTTACACCTCACCCAGTCTACGACATCTACTCTCCTCTCTTATACTGATGCTGATTGGGGTGGTTGTCCGGATACTCGCCGATCTACTTCGGGCTAGTGTGTATTTTTGGGTGACAATCTTATTTCGTGGTCCTCCAAACGGCAACCCACTCTTTCTCGCTCTAGTGCCGAAGCTGAGTATCGAGGTGTAGCAAATGTTGTCTCAGAATCCTGCTGGTTACGTAACTTACTCTTAGAGCTCCATTGTCCATTCCACAAAGCTACGTTGGTCTATTGTGACAATGTGAGTGCCATATATTTGTCCGGGAATCCTGTGCAACATCAGCGAACGAAGCATATAGAGATGGATATCCATTTTGTTCGCGAAAAAGTGGCACGTGGCCAAGTTTGAGTGTTACATGTTCCGTCACGGTTTCAGATTTCGGATATCTTTACTAAAGGCCTCCCACTTATACTGTTTGATGAATTCCGTACCAGTCTTAACGTTCGCCTTCCTCCCGTTCCAACTGTGGGGGAGTGTTAGAATAAGTATATATTCGGTAATTATATTTGATTAAAGTTTCCTTGTATTTAGAATATTGTACAGATAAATTAGTGGCAAGATTGTAGGGTTGTATATCCCATAACGTTAGGGATTAGTTATAGCTGATTAGGGAATACTTTGTATATATTGGAAAAGGATGAATAACAAAACTCACGGAGTATAATTCTTTCAATGAGATGCCTCGTGATTCGTGAAAATCCTTTCGTATCCGTTTAGCCGAGTTAGAGCATCACTTCCTCCTCAGTATAGCCGAGCTAGGAAGTCGGGGGCCACTTAACGGTATAAACCAAGGTACGAATGTGGATCATGGCCGGGCAAGACCCAATAGATTGAGCCCAAAATATAATTCATACAAGTCGCAATTATGACAAAGGGAGTGTGATTTCCCTACCTTTGCTCATCATGCTTTCTCATCATTCCCACTACATCGACCTAAAAATAGCCGAGCGAATAATGACTAGGGCACAACAATTAGGTATGTCGAGCAAGGCAACCATCAAGATCGACCAAGGCCTCATCAATAATCAATAAACGAGGAGACCTTCCTCGGTAATCAAAAAAGTGAGGAAATAGGCTTACCTATCCCTACCTCTCTCTTCCTCGGCATCAACTCAGGCCGACCAAGCATTATATGTTGAGGAGCATGCCTTTGAGGAGCACATGCAGAATAATGTTACCTAATCCTACTCAAATAAGAATTGTGGGTAGTTATAATCCCCTAGGATTATAATCTTCTCACATACAAATTCCTATTCAACATGCACTCTACAATGCTATGCCTATAAATACAAGCCATAATTCACATTATTTTGGTGACACACCTTTTGACTCTAAACTCTTGTCAATTGATTTCTCTCTCTAAACACAAATACTTACTCTCACGCCAGAGGGCCTTGTGAAGCCCCGACTTAGTTTACGTGTTTGTTCTTCTTTTTCATGCTATTCAATCATCCAAGATACAACCTGCCGTTAGATTTGGGCTGATCCGAACTTTTTTGGCATCGTCAGTTCTTCTGATTCTTTATGTTTAATAATCTAGCCCATATTCCTTGCCAGGTTCAATCCTAGTGGCTTTGTCCAAACAACTCTCACTCTTGGTTGTACCCAAGTCTAAATAGGGGGACCACGTCGCAAGTGTGTGTGTGTGTATATGAGAGAGAGAGAGAGAGAGAGAGAGAGAGGATGAGAGCATGAAGATGACTAGCTTGTCCAGTAAAGTGCACCATATCTTATCTCTAACTTGTGGTTATGTAGCCTAAAACGTATTTATTCATGCTTTTATCTTGTTCCAAACTTGTAATGCAAGGAATATTCAATGGCAGTAGCTTTCATGATTCTAAAAGCTAGATGTCGGACGGAGGAAAGATACAATGTCGAAAGCCACGCAAACCTGGTGACAAATCTCTAGGTTTCATCTAGCCCACATTTGCAACTAGGTTCAGTCATCCATGGATTACCTCTTAGATTTTATATGCTCAAACAAAATTTGGAATTGCACTTTATACGGAGGTGATTGTAAGCATATTAATCTTAAATTTGATCATGGCGTTTGACATGAATTCAGGATTAGTGAGATGGGCTAGGTAACTAGGAGATATAAATCATATGATGTTTTGAATTTTTGAATTTCGTGTGTTTAGTTCCTTATAACCTTGTATTGTCCACAGGGACCCAATGTGAACACGGATTTTGCAGAACCCCTGTGCTGCTTAATGTAGTATCATAAGGTAGGCTTCGTGACATTTTTGCCACGGTGCAGAAGCAGAAGAGTGGCTTTGTATATTACACTAGCAGTATCATTTGCAGTGGTGAAGGCACTTTTTACTCCTTACTCTTACTCCCTCCGACCCATAAAACCTTACCCACTGATCTGTTTTTGGCGGTCAATACTAATGAACTTTGACCAAACAAAAATTTCAATTTGACCGTCATATTGAAAATCTAAAAATTGTTATTGATAAATCATTAAGTGATTTATCAATAACAAATTTTAAAATTTCATTAGAATGATTAGTTTGACATTAATGTTTGGTCAAAGTTCTTTTACATTGACCGTCAGAACACTAAATGGGTAAGGTTTTAGGGGACGGAGGTTAGTATAAATTTAGAAAAATAACATTTTTATCATTAAAAATATTAAGTTGTGTAGTATTGACCCCTTAAGTTTATGAAAAAATAACACTATTTCATAATTTCAACCCCCTTCCACTCTTAGACCATTTACAATAGTTTCAACTACCCCATTTTTTCAACACCCTTCCAACTCATCATCCTATACCCCATCATTTTTATTTTATTTTATATTCTTTGTTTTTATGATTAGTAAAATAATAATAATTATTATTATTATTATTTATAATTAAAAAAATACTTCATACTTAATTGATTTTTTTAATTGCAATTAAATAAATATAAAAAATAACGATAATTATTATTAAAAAAATACTTCATACTTAATTAAAAATAATACATCATTGGAAAATACATGAAATTATTTTCCAAATAGTTCATCACCCAACATTTCAAAAAGTTGTCTACTTCGATCATCAAGATGCTCCTTCTCACTTAACTTCATCCACATTTTCATCTTCTTATATTTGTTTGCCTCATCCTTTTTTTTTATTATCATTTATAATTAAAAAATTAAATACAGTTAATAATAAAAAAATGAGTGGTCTAAATTGACGGACTTCAAATAAAATTAAATACAGTTAAATAATAATAATAATTATTATCATTTATAATTAAAAAAATGCTTCTTACTTATTTTATTTTATTTTATATTCTTTATATTTCAATATAATTAATTTATATTGAAAAAATAGTGTTTTTTTTCTATGTCCAAATCAAATGAAACAAGACTCTATTTGTAGATAAAAAAAATTATGAATTTTGGTGTAAAAAAAGTTTTTTTTTTTTTTTGATATAAGATAATTGCATTTGAAAAATTCGGAGGATTTAAAACAAAAAAAAATTTCAGTGCCCAATCAGAGAGTGACATGTGGCATCTTCAGGAAAAAAGAAAAAAAAAAGAGGAAATTGAGGCGCAGACGTGCCTGTGAAGGAGCATGGACTCCACGCGCCAAAACTGACCAATTATATCGTGACACGTGGCAAAAATGGGGCCCAAATTTTTTTTCAACACCCGTTGAAAAAATTCAACAAAATGGATAAGTTTAAACGGTTGAAAAAATTTCAACACCCCCATTGCAATGTATTCAACAGTTGAAATTTTTTTTCAAGAACCATTTTCTTCTCCATTGCATTTGGTCTTAGGCCTCCTTTATCGGTGACCTGGTAGCTAGATCGGAGGAAAAAGACAAAGATTTTGAAAAAAAAAAAGAAATGCAGATTGTTGAAGTTTGGTGATCCGGATTGCTTCTCCAATCCAAGATTGTGATCCAATTTGGGACACATGTCCACCAACCATTGGTTGGTGGATTTTTTAAAATATACTTTTTCATTTTGAACTTAAATTATTTTTAATTATATTAAAAATTTATTAAAATAAAAAATAAAAAATATCAATTTTTTTTATCCTCTATAAATAGAGATCAATTTCATTGAATTTGAAGCACAATTCAAAAAGTCTCTCTTTTCTCTATAATTAAATCGTTTTTCTAACAGAGCACAACTCCTTAATAGAGAAGCCAACAAAGCTCTTAAAGATGACTTGATCGAGCACATATGGCAAAAATTTGGTAATAATAATTAAATATGAAATTTCAATTTATGTATTTGTAATTTTATTTTTGTGATGTATTTATAAAAAGTGAATTTGAATTTCAAATGTAACTTCATTTTTAATTTTTTTATATATCGTATTTTTGTATAATAATTATACTCCCTCCGTCCCACCTCAATTGGTCCACTTTCCTTTTTGGGACGTCCCAACTCAATTGGTCCATTCCTTAAATGGAAAGTTTTTCCTATATTAATACCCTTATCATCTCCATATATTTACAAAAAAACCATTCATTATACCCACTTAAACTTACTATTTCTCCCACTCATTCTCTCTCCTATTAAATATTTTTAATTTTTACATTCTCTCTCTTATTCCCTACCACACATTTAACTTTTACATTCTCTCTCCTCTAATTTCTACCCACTTTAATAATTTTTCTTAAAAACCGTGTCCCACCTCAATGGACCAATTGAGGTGGGACGGAGGGAGTATGAATTTAGTAATATAAAATATTTTATAAATTTATTATAAGACAAAAAATAAGAAAAATGAGGTTAATAATATATGTAATAAAAATAAAGAATAAATGATATTTGAGTTGGGTTGGGTTGATTTGTTGGATTGGATTGTGAATAAAGTCAAAAAATAAAGAAAATTGGTTTGAATTGTAGATGATATATGTAGAAGAGAAAAATAATATTATATTGTTGAATTGAATTGGATTGGGTTGTTGATAAAGGGGGTCTTAGGTAGCCTGACAGCCATTGAAACTTTCAGATTCTTATGTTTAAATTTCTACTTTGACTTCAAGGCAACATTAATAAATACCTAATAATAGGTAGTAGCTAGGGCACAAGATCTACCCTAGACCTCTTCATCGGATCACTTGCCGATCCAACGACTACCTGTGGTTGTGAGGTTTGTTGGCTACTATTGTAGTCATGGCGTGGGGCCTGTAGGATTCACTTGACCTAGTACTAGTAGGCCAACCGGCCTCATAACCACATGCAGCTATTGGTCTGGCAAATAGTTAGATAAATAGGTCTGAAAAACTAATCATGTGTTTCCCCAATTATTAGCACTTGTTACCATTTGTGCAAACATTTTTTTGGCCACAACATCTTAGTTTGCTAAGATCTTAAAAAGAAAAATCAGTTCTGAAAATTGTTTACTCCCTCCGTCCCACCTCAATTGGTCCATTGAGGTGGGACACGGTTTTTAAGAAAAATTATTAAAGTGGGTAGAAATTAGAGGAGAGAGAATGTAAAAGTTAAATGTGTGGTAGGGAATAGGAGAGAGAATGTAAAAGTTAAAAATATTTAATAGGAGAGAGAATAAGTGGGAGGAATAGTAAGTTAAAGTGGGTATAATGAATGGTTTTTTTGTAAATATATAGAGATGATAAGGGTATAAATATATGAAAAACTTTCCATTTAAGGAATGGATCAATTGAGGTGGGACGTCCCAAAAAGGAAAGTGGACCAATTAAGGTGGGACGGAGGTAGTATAACTTTTGTTACGTAATTTGGACCAACATGAGGGAAGGAAGGAGGAGAGATAGGACCGCGAACTGTTCATGTGGTCAACTGCTCCAGCGTGCACATGTGTGATCAACCGCTCCAGTGTTGTTGCACGAGGACGACATTCATTTTGCCAATTCTCCATTTTTTTCAGTCAATGACTGATATTTATTTTAAGTGGTTTCCACGAATTCAAAATCAATCCCAACCATTCACCTTCAAATAGGGCTCATGTGGCTAATTTTCGACCACACGTAACAGGCGGGGAAATTGACCGCATAGCCAGTGCCGAATTTGAGAGAGATACGGGTGCAACCAACGGCATAAAGGTCTACACAAGCATAGTACTGGAACATAAAGTATCGGGACTAGGCCAGTCAAGTAGTACTTGACTTCAGTCTGATAAGTCCCATAGCAGTTAGGTATTGGGGGGTGCAATAGACTGAGTAGTGAGCTCAATTTTAGAGTGATCTAATGACAATGGGGTGGGTATGGTTCACCTTGACCTAACAACATAGGGATCCTACCAACCTCACAGCCACTGAAACATGATTCAATCTCAAAAAATGGGTCCAAATTCAATGGTACACTGAAATGCACTCAAGTCTCAACATTTTAAATAATTTCTATAGAAATGAAAGAAAACATATAATCTGAATATAAAGCATGAGTTTTGCTATTAGATGCCACTTTTCATGGCCACTTCAAGTTTGTGATTGATCAAAAGGTTGGCTGGTTTAATGCTAACTACGTTAGACAATGATAAAGTTTGAGATTTCATCTCCAAATTAATGAGCTATGAGATAAATATCCAAGGATCTTTATATATATATTGAAGGCAAGACTCATTGATTTCCGATCCGATACGAGATTCGTTCTTCAACGGTCAATAATTACGCAATCCATATCGCTTTTAAACAAAAATGTACTCCAGTTCTTTTTTCTTTTTTCCCTTTTTCTCATTTTCCTCTCCATTGTTTCCACAGCTCAAGAGCTCTCTCCAGCTGAGAACAGAATCCTTGTGGGCCCCCACTCCCCAGCACATTGAACAACTCCTCCCCAGATTTCAAATCCCACCCAGCTTCATGAAATATAGCAAGCTTCAAAGATTTAATTTTTCCTCCAAGAAACTTGTGGGCCCCATCCCATGTTCTCTCTTTCACTCCCCCACGGTACAATATCAATCTTGCCAAAAAAACAATACAGTTTTGATTTGTTGACATATCTAACAACCTCTTTGTTAGGCCCAATTGGTAGGAATCAGGCTAGAGGGGAAGGGGGGGGGTTGAATAGCCTGTTAAAACTTTTTCTTAATACTCTTAGAAACCTTTGAAAATATTGAGTATCATTTATAATGGCTAAGCGATGGGATAGGTTTGCACAACGGAAATGGTATCGGTTAGACTACTCACTCAAATCGGTTAGGTAAGAAATTTTTAAAGAGTAATTTAAAATCTCATGCAACAGTTTATTTTCCAGTAAAGACAAACAAGTAAGCAGTAACTAGAATCAACAGGTTGTGGCCAGTTGAGAGATTGTCAACCGGTTACAACAACACAAATAATAATCAAACACAAAAGGAATTGACACAGTTGTTTGAAGAGGTTCACAGTGTTAAATAACTGCTACGTCCTCTACCATGTTTGGTCAAAACTTGGATTTGTGAAAGTGCACTATTAATGATACCTAACTATTACAAATTGCAAGCCCAATGATTGAAGGCTGCTAAAAGTAAAGTGACCACTAATGGACAGTGAAACAAGAATGACCTAGTGTTTTCTAGAGATCTGTTCACAAGTTGAACTGATTTTTCTAAGGTGTGTGTGTGTGATTCAATTAATGTGTTTCAATTATAGTCATGTTTGGGAACACAACAAACATTGATTGAAGGTGCTCAGTGTTTGCCCTAACAGAGATATGGTCTAGTGAATGTGGGGACTTGAATTGAATGCCTTGAACTTGAATGCTTGGAGGTTGGTAGTTCTTGGCAACTCACTCTCAAAGATCTTAAATGCAGCAACCTTCTTCAATGCTTTTGGGAAGCTATTTATAGTGGACTTCAGAATAGAGTTGTTGTCTCTGAAGAGGTTGAGAAGATGACTTGGAATGGTAGGCATTTAATGGGAGTATCTTTTTATTTAATGCCTGAGATTTGATGAAGATATTTTCCATTGAGTTGTTGAAGGGGTGTGAGTACCGGTAACTTTGACATTCCTCATTGAGATTCTGACAGGATGCAGGAATGTCTTTTCAGTATGCTATTTTAGCAACTTCAACTAAATTGGGGGTTGAGTAGTTGGGAGCAATAAATACTTCGGCTAGCTGAAAGAAACTTGCAGAATAAGCCTGGCCGGTTAGCATCTGATAAGCTGATAGATGCTTGACCGGTTGACAGACTCAACCGGTTAGAGAGTTGATCGGTTAGACATCTGATGTCGGCTAAGCAGACAACCGGTTAGGGAAAGCTTATCTATCAAGTAACCGGTAAGTCACAAGGAAAATCTTCAGGTCTTCAAGTCTTCAAACTTTGAGCAAATTAGATTAATAAAAACACTGGCACTAGCACTAAGGGAACCTAAGATACATAGAAAAATTCTATTTGGTCTAATTAAAACTAG
This sequence comes from Adenophora triphylla var. japonica, assembly GCA_022495995.1. NCBI lineage: Eukaryota > Viridiplantae > Streptophyta > Magnoliopsida > Asterales > Campanulaceae > Adenophora > Adenophora triphylla. Next base: position 80,262 of record JAFEMH010003941.1, read on the forward strand.
GGGTCCTCAATAATGCTTATTATGATTGGGATTAAGCAATTCTAAAGCGTTACATATATTTGACTAACAATCTCCTCCTAATTGCTTAAGTCCAATCACCCTAGGTTAACTTTTTTTTGACTGAGTAAAAGAATGACTAGGAGTTTATCTTTTAAATATGCCATTCCCTAAGTCAAGTGACAACTTGATGTTACCTAAGTAAAGCTTACAAGATTATGAAGTAAAAAAAAATGGAAAGAAATTTGAATGAGAACCTACAAAGTGAGACTTATTGGTATGGTTCCCTACTTTGGAATCATCGGTTGTTGTTAGCAAGTATGTAGTACTGTGCTTCCATTTCAAGTCCAGATGGTGCTTGAATTTTGGCAGTGTTATGGGACTATAATGGCACCCGAGCCGAGTTCGTTATAGTCCATACACTGGTTCCCTGTTTGCCCAGCCATCGGCCATGGTTTAGGAGTAGTGAACTAGCTCAAGAAGTAGTCTAGTTGCACTATTGGGTATGACTTTGTGTCATAGTCCCCGTTTGTTGTTATTATGATTTGGTTTCGAAACTGTTTCTTCACCGGTTGATGCTGCTCGGATCGTGATATCCTTTTGAGGACTAAACCTTGGCTCAGTATCCTTACAATGGTAACAGTGTTCCATTTATGTGTTAATAGATATATATCTTGCTTGGTGTTGAAAAGAATATGATATATATGATGAGTTGGATGTTCTATGCTTTCATATTGTGATTGCATATCATATTGCAGCATATATAATAACTTGCTGAGATTTATCTCACCCCGTCCTTGTATTGCTTTCTTAGACCAGGGCGAGCCAAGGATAGTGCTATGTTGAGCTTGAGGAGGACGTCAAGTTGGGTATGTAACTTGGGAAAGTATAGTGTATTTGTTGTATTATGTAAATGTATTACCAAAGGGATAGTGTCCTGAGACCTTAGACTTTATGCTATTATTTTGAGTACTTCTAGTGATTGTAATATGATAAGTAAGGAGAGTAAGTTGGAACTATGTTCCCTAAGTTTATAAATGGTTTGTAAATATGGTGTGTGGATTTTAAGCTTGATATGGTTGTTATCATTTAGTATAGAAATTTTTTTAAGTTGAAGCAGGTTTTGTATATAAAAAAAAATTAAGAAAGGCATTTCGAAAGTTTTAAAGGAATTATGACGTCTTCAGAGCGTGTCCCGGACGTGGGGCCAAGTAGGTGCCCGGTTCGGGGCGCGTCAAATGGGGTCGTCGAAAAAAGATAAGGATCCAAATCGGGGTATGCCTTACTTGAAGAGACCTGGGAGGTCAGCTGGCTGGACCCTCATCGGAAGGATTCCTACGTATCCCGAGCGGGAATCAAGCCGATCGTAGTTCGTAGGTGCTAGGGTATTTGGTAGGGCCTCGACATCTGGGGAAATGGTTAGGAGGAGTTCGTCCTGGTTGAGACTGATTCGTAGGTGTCTAGACTTGAGTGAGACTGTTAGGAGGCGTCTAAACCTATGGGAGACTGAAAGGGTGTGAGAAATGTCCGTCCCTGACGGCGTATTCTGAAAGGGTATGAGAAATGTCCATTTCTGATGGCGTATTGTGAAAGGATACAAGAAATGTCCGTCCCTGACGGCGTATTCTGAAAGGATATGAGAAATATCCGTCCCTGACGGCATATTCTGAAAGGATGCGAGAAATGTCCGTCCCTGACGGCGTATTCTGAAAGGATGTGAGAAATGTCCGTCCCTGAAGGCGTATTCTAAAAGGATATGAGAAATGTTCGTCCCTGCCGGCGTATTCTGAAAGGATAGGATAAATGTCCGTCCCTGACGGCGTATTCTGAAAGGATGCGAGAAATGTCCGTCCCTGATGGCGTATTCTGATATACGGAGGAAGCGGGATCTTATGCTGGGACTTCGACGGAAATGACGGTCGAAGAGGGATTGTTGTGCGGGCTTATAGTGATTTCCGCTTGTCTTTTGTCTGCTGGGGATATGGTGTTCGGCCTTACGATGATGGCCGAAGAGGGATTGTTGTGTGGGCTTACCTTGATGGCCGTTGAGATGGGGTGGTCGGGCTTATGATTGAAGGCCGGGGAAGTGAACGTTCACTTGCTGGAGTGAAAAGATGCTCGGGCTTACTATGGTGGCCAAAGAGGGGTTGTTGTGCGAGCTTACCTTGATGGCCTCTGAAATGAGATGGTCGGGCTTACGATTGACGGCCGGAGAAGTGAATGTTCACTGGCTGGAGTGAAAGATACTCGGGCTTACTATGGCAACCGAAGAGGGATTGTTGTGCAGGCTTACCTTGATGGACACTAAAATGAGGTGGTCGGGCTTACGATTGACGGCCGGAGAAGTGAACGTTCACTTGCTGGAGTGAAAAGATGCTCGGGCTTACTATGGCGGCCGAAGAGGAATTGTTGTACGGGCTTACCTTGATGGCAGCTGAAATGAGATGGTCGGGCTTACGATGACTGCCGGGGAGAAGATTCATTGTACGAGCTTACAGTGATTGCCGTGGAAATGAGATGGTCGGGCTTACGATTGACGGCCGGAGAGAAGATTCATTGTACGGGCTTACAGTGATTGCCGTGGAAATGAGATGGTCGAGCTTATGATTGACGGCCGGAGAGAAGATTCATTGTACGGGCTTACAGTGATTGCCGTGGAAATGAGATGGTCGGGCTTACGATTGACGGCCGGAGAAGTGAATGTTCATTGGCTGGAGTGAAAGATACTCGGGCTTACTTTGGCAGCCGAAGAGGGATTGTTGTGCGGGCTTACCTTGATGGCCCCTGAAATGAGGTGGTCGGGCTTACGATGGCTGTCGGGGAGAAGATTCATTGTACGGGCTTACAGTGATTTCCGTGGAAATGAGATGGTCGGGCTTACGAATGACGGCCGGAGAGAAGATTCATTGTATAGGCTTACAGTGATTGCCGTGGAAATGAGATGGTCAGGCTTACGATTGACGGCCGGAGAAGTGAATATTCACTGGCTGGAGTGAAAGATACTCGGGCTTACTATGGCGGCCGAAGAGGAATTTAACGTTCGAGGACAGAATGTTAGTGAGAACCAATGGGAATTTTAACGTCTGGAGACGGAATTTTGATTTAACGTCCGAAGACGGTTTGAGATTTAACGTCTGGAGACGGAACGTTAGTGAGAAGTAACAGGAAATTTAATGTCTGGAGACGAAATTGTGATTTAACGTGCGAAGACGGTTTGAGATTTAACGTCTGGAGACGGAACGTTAGTGAGAACTAACGGGAAATTTAACGTCCGGAGACGGTTTGAGATTTAACATCTGGAGACGGAACGTTAGTGAGAACTATCGGGAAATTTAACGCCTGGAGACGGAACGTTAGTGAGAACTATCGGGAAATTTAACGTCTGGAGACGGAACGTTAGAAATGTCTAACTGGGGAATTTTTTTAACTTTTGAAGGCCAAAAGGGTTAAATTCGAAATTCTGGAAATCTGAGGAACCAAAGTGGCAAAGGAAAGTTCATGGTGTAAAAGAGTCCGACCGGACCCTTCTTCAATTTGGACAAATTTAAATCAGCGCCGGGGCCAGAAAAAGCCAATTTCAGCGAGAGAGAAGAGAGAAAAGAGAGAAATTTCTCCCCTTTTTTGCGAGTTTTGTTCAAATCTTTGCGAGATAATAATTATGGAAGCCGGATTAGGGACACGGGGTCGGCATAGAAGGACCGACAACGAGAGAGCGAGGTTGAAGAGGACGGTGCGGACTACCGTTACTTCTGATAGGGATGTCAAGTTTGTTAGTCACTTTTGGCGCATGTTGTAGAGGAATTTATTGCGTAGTTTGGTTGGTGATCATCCGCGCCAATGGGATTTGACACTTGCACAAGCTGAGTTTGCTTACAACAATTTGCAGAACCGCACTACGGGTAAAAGTCCTTTTCAGGTCGTGTATGGGCGTAATCCTGTCGGCCCCTTGGATCTTATCCCACTTCCGGTTACTAGCCAATACAGTTCTGATGCAGAGGCTCGTGCGACTCAGATTAAAGAGCTCCATGAACAGGTTCCCAAACGTATCATGCAAAGAAACAGTACGTACAAGCAGCGGGTGGACAAGCATCGCAAGAGGGTGGTGTTCAAGGCAGGTGAGTTGGTATGGGTTCACTTGCGTAAGGAGAGGTTCCCGGCTGGACGTTTTGGCAAATTACAATCGAGGGCGGATGGACCATTTAGAGTAGTGGAGCTGATTAACGACTTTGCGTACAAGATTGACTTGCCAGGTGAATACAACGTCTCAGCAACGTTCAATGTTGCGGATTTATCGGCTTACCATGGCGACAATGATGATGATAACTCGTGGTCGTGTTTTTCTAGAAGGGGAGGATGATGCGGTTCAACCGGCAACTCAAACACCCCACGCAAATGTGACCCAAACATCAAACAAATCACACAAGCCAAGGATCTGCAAGCCGGGCGGGTGCCCCACGATTACCGGGCTTGCGCCTCAGTGAAGAGAATCAGGGCCAACCTTCTGGACTTGAGGCGGAAGCCCCACACCATGCCATGCGGCCGCCTCATCTGCTGCTGGACTGACGGGAATTGAGGCTGGCGCCTCACAAGAACCGGGGCGGGCGCCTCAATTGACGCTGATGTTTCTTTATTTACGATTTTGCTGTTTCCTTATTCCGTTGCTGGTGTTTTTTTGAACTTTATTTGGGGATATTTTGGTCTTTACTTTCCTATGTCGTTTTAGGAGTTGATGGGAGTATTAATACTTTGTTTTAGAGAGATTAAACTCAGTTTTGATAAATGAATTTAATTAAGAAAAAGGCTGAAGCTTTTTCCAGCGAATCTTGGTTGTTCTTTCCGTTCGGCTTTAATTCTCTTGGCTTTTGGCTATCACCGTATTAGATATTATCCTTGAAGAAACATAAGTATGGGAGTATTTCTGAATACTGATAAATGATTGGCACAAGTTGCTAACTTCTGTAACTACTCTCTTTCGACTATTTTCCACAGTAATATTCCTTCTTCTGCCTAAATAGTGTGTATATACAATGTGTTTAAAAGAGTGTTACTCTTGTAAAATGACAACTTGTTTCAAAACTTAAGCCTCTGAAGTTTTTGATTTTTCAGTTCTAACTTGTTACAATATGCTAACTTGTTTTAAATCATCCTCGTATCTTTACCATCCTGCATCCAGCGATATAGCCACAACAACAAAATGGGATGCAAACTTCGGAAATCAGTACAACAAAGATTTTAAGATGTCGTCAGAACAACACCATAATTTCATAATCGCAAATGAAACATTGAAGTCCCACATAGCTCCATCACAGTACACAGCGGCACACAGCTCCTATTGAAAATCATCATATGCAGCTGAATCGGAAAAAAAAAAGAAAAGAAAGTAAGACCATTAGTAGTTCCCTGTGCCATACTATTCTAGTGCCATGTATAGGAGTCTCTACCCTATTGAAATGTTTGTGGAATTCCGAGGGATAATTGTATACTTTGATTTGAAGCATCTTGTTTGAGTGATAGCATGAATAAAGAAGACCACTTACCCAAGACGTACAGTAAATGCAATATTAAGAACAAGAATCTCCAACATTTTCCAGATACAAGTGCCAAATGTCACCGGGAGTTCCCCCAAACACTTCAGCAGGGTTCAGCTACACATAGCTTAAGGTTATTGGAGCTTATTCCTGATGAAGTGTCTGAAGGAACTCTAGGGGACACCTGGATTTTCCTTTAATTTATATTAAGCCTCTTTTTCGCTGATATCTTGTGAAGAAAGAAACACTCTAACTCAAGACCTAAAGAGCTTAGAAGTTTTAGTAAGAGGCTCTCCATAACGACTTTGTTGTACTAATGTCAAGTGCCACCTGGAGTTCCCCAAACACTTCAGTAGGGAATAACATTCCCCAATGAAATGTTTGAGGGAACTCTAGAGGACACTTGACTTTCCTTGATTTACTATACCTTGTTGTATTGATAGTCTGGAACCCTAACATTTATAATGAAATTTATTCATGCTTACTTTGTTAAAGACCCATGGCCTTGGTCAATAAGAAGTATTACGATGGGAGACTATGAAGTGAAAGTGACCTCTTGTAACACGTATATTCAAGATTGAACCTGGTCGGAAATGTGTGTATGATGAGAAGTCGCGAATATATCAAGATTAATTTGTGGCCATATCTCATTCAATTCTTTACACTTTGTCACTATTCTCTATCCTATACTTGTGTTTCTTCAAGGATAATATATGATATGGGGTTAAAAATCTTTTAATTTAAGAGGTAGATGACAAACAATGCACAACATCATTCCTGCCAGGATTGAGCTACGCAGGCAATATTGCCAACTCTATGACCAGGTTCATTTTAATAAACAAGAAGCATTAGATGGAAATTCATCAGACATACATATGTAATACGAGGTTATTATAGCCTGAAGATTAGCTTTGATTGTGCAAAAAGAAAAAGGTGAGATTGAAAGTGATGGGTCAATTCAAGTGCTCTGAGCACATGAATGAAGAAAACTAGGGCTGTTACACGAACCGAGCCGGCTCGAGCTCGGCTCGGGCTCGGCTCGAAAAAAGCTCGAGTTCGAGTGGGCTCGAGGTGAACTCGAGCTCGAGCTCGAACCGATTTTCAAGCTCGTCATTTTTTCGAGCCGGCTCGTGTTCGGCTCGTATGTTCGACGAGCTCTGTTCGAGATCGACTCGTTTGAGCTCGACTCGGGCTCGGCTCGTTAAAAGCTCGAATAAATTTTAGTATATATATATATATAAGTCGAAGCTCGAGCTCGGCTCGTTAAAAGCTCGTTTGATTTCAGATTTTTTTCAAAAAATAAGTCGAAGCTCGAGCTCGGCTCGTTAAAAACTCGTTTGATTTCAGATTGTTTTCAAAAAATAAGTCGAAGCTCGAGCTCGGCTCGTTAAAAGCTCGTTTGATTTCAGATTTTTTTCAAAAAATAAGTCAAAGCTCGAGCTCGGCTCGTTAAAACTCGAGTTCGAGCAGCTCGCGAAAAGCTCACGAGCCGGCTCGCGAAAAGCTCGAGACTTGATTCGAGCCGAGCTCGAACATGCATTTTGGGCTCGAGCTCGAGCTCGAGAAAAGCTCGAGCTCGATATTTTTTATTCGAGCTCGAGCTCGAAACTTCAAAGCTCGGCTCGGCTCGGCTCGTTTACAGCCCTAAAGAAAACTAGGATGGATGGTCCTCAACACTCACTTTTGATTCTCTATCCTATATCTAGCCCACATTCCTGACCAAGTTCAGTCCCAGAAGATTTTTTCCAAACGCCTCCCTCACTGCTGGCTGTACCCAAATCTAAACAAATGGACCGCTTGGCGGCACAAAGTTGGAGAGAGAAAGAGAGATCTAGAGAGAGAGGAGAGGAGAGGAGAGGGGAGGGAGAGAATGAAAATCTACTACCTTGTCTAGAAAAGTGGACTAAACTCACTTTTGATTCTCTATCCTATATCTAGCCCACATTCCTGACCAAGTTCAGTCCCAGAAGATTTTTTCCAAACGCCTCCCTCACTGCTGGCTGTACCCAAATCTAAACAAATGGACCGCTTGGCGGCACAAAGTTGGAGAGAGAAAGAGAGATCTAGAGAGAGAGGAGAGGAGAGGGGAGGGAGAGAATGAAAATCTACTACCATGTCTAGAAAAGTGGACTGTGGACCATATCTTATCAGGCTAATTAGATCGCTCGAGTTAGATTTGTTTAGCTTATCAGTTTTTTGAAATTCCTAAAAATATGTGAGTGGTTTCATTATTTACAGCTGGTATGGGACTGTTGTATATAACTAAACCGTTCGAGTCTATTTGATTCGAATCATTCGAAATTCTAAAATACTTGTCAACTCAATTAGTATAACTTTTGAAATTTTGAAAGATATGTGGATTTGAGATTCGGTAAATGATTATTTTGGACTTGTACTTTGAAATGTATTTGGAATGTTATTTTGATTTTGTACTCATTCATATTCTTTCGGGTCAACTCTCCTTAGTAATCGGACGGGTTGTATATGAACTTACTGAGCTTTTGTTCGCTCACCCTTTCATCTTCGTTTTCTTCCGGTTAATGAATAATACAGGTTTGAGATAGCTTGAGAAGTGCACTTTAGAAGAGCTTAAGCTGCTTCAATTTTTGTGGGGAATTTGAGATTTGAAATGTTGAAGGTTATGTGTAAGTGATTATCATGTAAAGAAAGATATTGTAAGTGCTATATAATGATATTTGTGGTTTAGTACTTTAGAATGGTGACATGTCTAGACTGGGCCGTAGAGTTGGGACCCGAAGTTTGGGTCGTTACATATTTAGAATTGATTTAGCCCATATTTGCTGGTAGCTTCAGTACATCTTAAAGATCTACAAAACTCAATCTCAAACTCAAATTATGAATGTACTAAAAATTAAAAAAGGGCCATTTTATTTTTCTACTTGTAATATGTTTGGGTTCTCAACTCCCTAGTGTGCCCATGAAGTGTTTGGGGGAATTTAACTGGCCATGCTCTTTGTCAAACAAATCAATGGTCTACAATCAACTGTTTTAGTAGCTCATGAAAGTTCAACTATCATACAAAATGAACTTTGTTAGGACCTAACTTTGATCAATGTCTTAGTTAGTTGGTTTTGATAAAGGAATATATATATAGAACAGGGTTTATATCAAAAGAGGAAGACTGTCAGTCATGATCCTTTTCTCTGACAGCTAAGTCCATGACTGACCAAATCAAACTTCATATTCATTCCTCAGTGTATCTGACAGCTATGAGTTTGATAGTTATGATTACATTGTATACAATGATTACAATCAATCAAAAACATGAATCATATTCACTCTCTAAGCCATCAAGATCATCAAAGTGCATCTCGGTCCTTATTAGAGAACATCTCGATAGCTAAGCCTTGTATGATCGACGGCTATGACTTCATTCCTCGATAGCCATCACTTTGTCTCAATCTCTGTTACCACAATCTCAACCAAAGTGGAACTGAATCTTCACAGCTGTCAAGTTCACCATTGAAGACCAATGAAGACCATCAAGACCTTCTGGAAGCTCTCGGTTCAAGCCACAGCTCAAGCCGGCTCATGAAGACCCGCAAGTGGACAAGTGGGGCAAAGACCGATCAAGGCTCATTAATGTAGGCTGCAACAGTCATATTCCAACGGCTACATTGAAGGGTATAAATAGAAGAGTTCATCCTCTACACAAACCACTCGGAAAAATACTCTTTTTCACGGTCAAAACCTTTCCCTCACACCCACACACACACCTCCTGTGATTCACACACACACTCACCAATCCTTACTTTTTAAACCCTGTTCTAAACCAAAACCCTCACCCCAAAACCTCTGCCTCCACAACAAAACACCCCTTAGTGTGTTAATTCACAAATTCCAAAATCCTAAGACTGTACTTTAGGTGTAGAATTAGTTTGTAAACACTCAAGACTACTTTGAGTGTATTATTTGTTTTGTAAAATCTTGAGACCGTACTTCAAGTTGTAAAAACACTTAAGACCGTACTTTAAGTGTATCCCTAGTTGGTATCTTGATTAGGAAGAGGAAGTTCAAGGAACTTGCCTGAATCAATCATTTGTAATTTTTGTTGATTAAAGATTATAATAAAATTGATCTCACTTGTCAAGATTGACAGTGGGGGTGGATGTAGGAGAAGTGAACTCTGAACCACTTTAAATTCTCTGTGTTATTACATTTTTGCAATCACATTCACACACTTGCATTATTTCATTGTGTTCCTTGTCCTATCATTATTTCAAGCCTCTCTTATTCCGCTGCACAATTCAACTATCATCGACAGACTAAGCCAAACCATAACCTGTTCTGATCATCTGCATATCAACAAAGGGCCTTTCAATTGGTATCAGAGCTTGTCTTCACATTCAAAAGTCTAACAACTTGTGAAGGATCCTCTTCAAACCCACCATGCCTCAACCAAGGAGAAGTAATGAGAAAGACATCCCACACATTGATGACTGTGGATCTTTTGAGATCTATGCTTCAAAAATAAAAACATACCTTGATGCAAACAGTATATGGAATTGGTATGTTCTAGAGAATGAAGTGTCCTACCCAACTCAAATCAGTACCGATGGAGGACCTAGTAAGATCAAATCCCCGTAAACATGCTCAAGCTGAAAAGCAATTGATAAGTGCAAACTTGAAAGTCAAGAACATTCTTCAAAAGAGTGTAAATGACTCACTAGCACAAGAAATTGCTAAGGAACCAAATGCCAGAACAGCATGGGCTCTTATTCAAACTAAGTTCACTAAACACTCCGGTGTTAGGACACAAAACTTGTATAACTTGCTTAGGCAATTAGACAACTTCAAGTTCTACCCTGGAGAAAAGGTGAGTCTTTGCTCGGCCAAGGTTTGAGAACCTTGTTAGATCAATTGCCTTGACCATGGAAAAACTTTTGAACAACAAGATCTCTGCCTCAAGATATACTCAAATCTTCCTCAAGAATATGAAAAGGTAGCATTACCTATTAGAGAAGGATCTGAATGGAGCACCATGACAGTTGAACAGTACTTTGGAAAGCTTGAAGCTTATGAATTGGAAGGTATGATAAAGATTCAACCAGTCCCTTCCATTTCACAAACCTTAGCTTTGACTGCTCAAGAAACTGTCCACAAGCCAATCACTCACCAAGACATTGAGACCATTGTCAACAATGCCCTTCAAAAGATAAACATCGGCTCCAAACACAGTCGGCAAACAGATCTCCCAAGAAGACATTCCAAGTCTCATTTCCATGGCTGTCAGAAATGCCATGAAATTTCAAAAGAAATCTTTTGACAAAAAATTCAATCCCTCCACATCTAATGCTCAACAAGAAAGCTACAAGAAGACAATTGACTGCTTCAACTGTGGAAAGCAAGGACATTACTCATCTGATTGTCCTGAACCAAGGAAACCTAGGGACAATCAGACAGCTAAGAAGATGACCTACTCAAAAGAGATCATTCACAGTTCTAAGTGCAACTGCTTCAATTGCTCCAAAAATAAACATGACAAAAACAAAGAGCAAGTTATGATAGCTGACTCATCAAAATTCAGTGATGAAGAGTATATGTCAAGTGATGAGTCTGACAATGAAGGAGAAGAAGCCATGATATGCCTTATAGCTGAAGATGAGGAAGAATCAGACAATGAGGATGAAATGGAAGCACTTGCTGCTGCTGATGAACTAAAAGAGGTACATGATTTTAACTCGTTAAATATTGATGGTTTTAAACAATTAGTTTGCTTCACTGGTCAATGAGAACCTTTCCCAATCCTCAACCATAGACACCCTTACAAAAACCATTTCTGAGCTTGAAAAAGCATGTCAAGGGCTAAGAGATCATGGCTTCATGCTTGAAAAACAAAACATGGATCTGACAGCTGAGGCTTCAAGGAATCTTGAAAACTGTCAAAAAATCATAAATCTTGAAAATGAAAATGATGCTCTTAAAAAGAAAATAAATTCATGGAACATGTCAAGCAAAGCATTATCCCTATTCACCTACACTCAAAGGCGTCCTAGTGATAAAACGGGGATTGTTGCGATAATCCATCGGCAAAGTGTACACTCCTCCCACTGGTGAAAGGGCCATTGAAAAAATGGTGCTAGAAAATCTTAGTTCTGGCAGCTATCAAGCTCAAACCTACCCTGTTCAAACCAAAGGAAAATCAAAAGAAATCTTGGGTGGTCCTAGTCAACCAAAGGAAGGATCAAGTAAAATTCAAGGAAGCAAGTATATTTGGGTTCAAAAAGGAGCCAATATACAGGAAGAAGTCAAGCTGCAAGAATGTGCTAGTCAGTCAAGTCCTATCAGACGACGAGGTTGACGGACGGCGAAGGCATGACAGACGGCCAAGGCACGACAGAGACAACCAAAATCTTCCAAACAACAAAGAACCCCAAGGCAACAAAGATTCTATAACAAACATAGATACACCAAACAACAAAAACCTCAATGGCAATACTCAAATGGTAGAAGCCATGCTAGTCAAAATGACTCTCCCAGATCATCCTCTTCAAATAGCTTTCAGTTTCAACCCCAATACAACAATCCAAACCACTTCTTCAATCCATCCCAATCCACTGTCCTTACACCTTACATGATGCAAATCATGTCATATTATCATACCCTAAACCAATTCTTCAACAAGGGACCAATGAACAAAGCTAGGGTTCCAAAGAAAAACTAATCCTTTGGACCCAAAAGAATAAAAAGGGGTACCATAAAATTTACTTTCTGTTTTGTAGGTACCTAGGAAAGGACTTTGGTATTTAGATAGTGGTTGTAGTAAACATATGACCTTCAATAAAGACTGGTTGCAACAATATTCCCCTAAAAATGGTCCAAATGTAACCTTTGGTGACAATTTCCAAGCTAAGGTCAAAGGATCAGGAAATCTTATTACAAAAGATATCATTTTTACAAATGTGTCCTATGTAGAGGGTCTCAAACACAATTTGATCAGCATAAGTCAAATCTGTGATAAGGGATATCATGTTGTTTGCACTAAGGATAAATGCACTGTTAAGGATAAAAACAATAAAGTCATCCTAACTGGATCAAGAAAAGGAAATCTATACTGCTTAAACTTAGAGATTGTGGAATCCTCAAATGCTCACTGCCTTCTGTCTTTTAATCAATCTGATATGTCATGGCTATGGCACAAAAGATTGGCTCACCTCAATCACAAAACCATTTCCAAGCTTGCAAATTCTAATCTAGTCAGAGGTCTACCAAAGATCCCATTCAAGAAGGATAAACTTTGCAAAGCATGCCAATGTGGGAAGCAAAAGAAATCTTCATTCAAACCCAAGACCAAGTTGGACACCTCAAGACCTATTGAACTGCTTCATATGGATCTTTTTGGACCCATAAGAACTAGATCTTTAGGAGGAAAAAGATACTCCCTAGTTGTTGTTGATGATTTCACAAGATACACTTGGATCATTCTTCTTGAATCCAAAAGTGACACCCTTAGCTGTCTGATAAAGCTGTTCAATAAAATTCAAAATCAAAAGGGACATCCATCATCAAGATCAGATCTGACCATGGGAAGGAATTTGAGAACACTGGAGTAGAAGAATACTGTGATTCCAAAGGCATTGATCACAATTTTTCAGCCCCAAGAACTCCCCAACAAAATGGTGTTGCTGAAAAGAAGAACAAGACAATTTGTGAGGCAAGAAGAACAATGCGTCGAACACAATCTCCCAAAGTATTTTTGGGGTGAAGCCATTACTCTTTGCAGTGTATGTTCAAAACAAAACACTAATCAACAAATTCCACAAGAAGACTCCATATGAATTGTGGAATAACAAAGTCCCTACCATTTCCTACTTTCACAGCTTTGGAAGTAGATGCTTCATTCACAACAATGGCAAGAACAATTTGGACAAATTTGACTCCAAAAGTGATGAAGGAATATTTCTTGGATACTCTAACACAAGCAAAGCTTATAGAGTTTACAACAAAAGAAGACTTGTTGTGGAAGAATCAATTCATGTTGACTTTGATGAAATCAATGATCAAAGTGTAACTGAGTTGTGTGATTTTGATGAAGGTTTGGGAAACCTAGATAATCTTCCTGAAGCATCTCCCATTCCTGACTCAACCGTTCTCAATCATGAACAAGATTCATCAAATCTTCCATACATGGTTCCAAGAAACTCATCTGACAGCCATCCTGTGCCAGACAGCCATGAACCATCTCACTCTCATCAACAACCAATCCAGCCAACCAAGTCAACAAAGAATCTCTCCCACTTCCAATCCAATTGATGAGGAAGAAAATATTCAAATAAATGGTCATCCCTTGATCGACCTTCCTCAAAATTTTCCCTTTCTTTGACGGCTGACCCTTAGGCGACGGCCATCCCAATTCCTCATGTAATCCATCTTCTAGCCACCTTCCATCTCCATCCAATAATCCTCTTTCTCCTCCCAAAACCAATGATGAAACTACCATTACCCACATCATTCCACCCAATAAAGATCTTTACATCAGCCTTCAAATTGATAAAACCCCAGTTCCAGACAATATCCCTTTTCTCATGAGTGCATTCATATCCCAAGTGGAACCAAAGAAAATAAATGAAGCACTCCAAGATGCTGACTGGATTGAAGCCATGGAAGAAGAACTAGAGCAGTTTGAAAGAAACAAAGTGTGGCAACTTGTTCCTAAACCAAGAAACCAAACTGTCATTGGAACAAGATGGGTTTTTAGAAATAAGATGAATGAAGAAGGTGTTGTAGTAAGAAACAAAGCCAGACTGGTTGCCCAAGGATATAGACAAGAAGAAGGTATTGACTATGATGAGACCTTTGCACCTGTTGCAAGACTTGAAGATATTAGGCTATTCCTTGCCTATGCTTCATTCAAGAAAATGAAAGTATTCCAAATGGATGTCAAGAGTGCATTTCTGAATGGAGTCTTAAATGAAAAGGTGTTTGTATCTCAACCCCCTGGTTTTGAGCACCCAAAGTTCCCTGATCATGTATACAAATTGGACAAAGCATTGTATGGGCTTAAACAAGCACCAAGAGCTTGGTATGATACTCTATCTAGATATCTCCTTGGCAAAGGATTTACCAAGGGCCATATTGATAACACTTTGTTTATCAAGAAATATGGAAATGATCAGTTGATAATCCAAGTCTATGTTGATGACATCATTTTTGGTTCATCAAATGAGAAATTATGCACTGAATTTGGAGATATTATGAAAGACCAGTTTGAAATGAGTATGATTGGTGAGCTTACTTTCTTCTTGGGTCTTCAAGTCAAGCAAATGAAGGAAGGAATCTTCATTAACCAAGCTAAATACACAAGGGATATGATCAAGAAGTTTCACATGCAAACTGCTTCCCCTGCCAAAACACCCTTGTCAACCACAACCAAACTCCATGCTGATATAGATGGTCAAAGTGTAAATCCAACACTTTACAGAAGCTACATTGGATCTCTTCTTTATGTAACAGCTTCAAGACCTGACTTTATGTTTAGTGTATATCTTTGTGCTAGATTTCAAGCTAATCCCAAGGAATCTCATCTCTCTGCTGTCAAGAGAATTCTAAGATATCTCAAAGGAACCCCTGATTTTGGCTTGTGGTATCCCACTTAATCCCCATTCTCTCTAATTGGATTCACCGATTCTCGACTATGCCGGATGTAATCTAGATAGAAAATCCACAAGTGGTGGATGCCAGCTTATTGGCTCAAGAATCATTTCATGGTAAAGCAAAAAGCAAACCTCGCTTGCCACTTCAACAAACTGAGGCCGAGTATATTGCCGCAGCTTGTGTTGTTCACAAATTCTCTATCTTAAAAGCCAACTTCAAGACTTTGGAATTGAATTATCCAATATTCCCATCTTCCGTGACAACTCAAGTACTATTGCCATGACAAAACCCCGTCCAACATTCAAAAACAAAGCATATTGAGGTCGGACATCATTTCATCGTGGATCATGTTGAAAAAGGGAATATCAACCTTGCAAAAGTTTGCACCGAGGACAATGTCTGATATTCTCACAAAAGCCATGGATGAAAAGAGGTTTGAGATATTAAGAGCCATGCTTGGTATGATAAATATGCCAAAATAAAAAGTTGTTCTTCATAAATAAAAAGAGGCTTACATACTGGGTAATGCTGTCATAATGTTGCCTGACGCCTATTCCTCATAAACATTCCCGATAGCCATCCACCGATAGCTATCTTTCCAAAACCCATGAAAAACAAAAACAACAACAAAAACATACAACAACCCATGAAATCCCTCTCTCTCATCTTCTTTCACCCAACAAAAACTTCCTCCAAACCATACAATCTTCAAAACCAGCTCCCCTCTTCAAACCCACACCTTAGCCGTCGACATTCTTTCGAAATGTCACAGCCTCTCCAGATCCTCCTCTAGCACTCATTCCTTCATTTCTAGCCTCCCGAGTTGATTGCAAGGTCTCGTTGATACCTTTGCAACCATATTGGGTGCCTCTCCAAGAAAGGATCAATGGAAGTGATCAATATTGAAGAGAAGGACTTGCTCTCCTTGGCCACCACTCTTCAACTGCATCATATGGCTGAAGCAAACCCTCCATTGGAGTCACAAAGCTAAAATCTCCAGAAAAGGAACCATTCCCTTCAACTGCAAAAGGTTGACCAACACTTGACTCCACTCTCTCCAAAGCAGGAACTCTAGCAGGACTAAAGCAACCTATCACCTGGTTGAATAGGTATGAGATTGTTGAAGAAGGAGATATATGCACTCCTGCAAAGTTATCCCCTCTCCCCTCCAACAAACCAACCCCTGGAGAGAGTGAATCCCTACTCACAAGGAGTATACAACTTCTCAAAGCTTACCCTTTTTCTTGACAAACTAAGCTCCTTTCCATTCATTGCCCGAGCCATATCTTGCTTAACCAATTCCCCCAATGTATAAACCCTTTCCACCTTATTTTTCCCCTTACTAGTCTCCCCCTGATCAACCTTGATAGTCTTTCCAAAGAGCCTTATTCCCTCTCCCTCTCTACTGTCAATTTTCTCTCTGACAGCTATCTCCTTAACACCATAGTCCTGATCTTCTCTCACTCTCTTGTTCTTACCTTTGTCTCTCACTACCTCTAAACTTTCAAGAACATTGAAGGACTCTCTCTCTATCTCCATTTTATCCCCACTCAAATCATCCTCACAATTCTTCCCAAAAACCAACTTTTTTGCTGTTTGAGCCATATTTTTTGGATTAAACTTTGAGGAAAATCTACCCATTTGTGTTTGTAAAACAATCTGAATAATTTTCCTCTGAAGTTGTCAATGTTTTATAGGCAATTTTCACCTAGCTATCTCAGACATCCATCATCATTCAAACTAGACTTAACTGTGAGAGTTTTCTTTCAACAGCTAGGTTAAAGCAACTTTTATGTGATTTGATCGTGTTAATTGCTCACAATTGTCACTTCCTTTGCCGTCTCTTCCCCTGCAAAGCTTCTTGAAAAAGAGAATGTTCTTCTTGTGTTTTGTGGGAATTAATGTCTCAACGTGGGGAAGGGTAAAAACCACTGTTCATATGAACAGTTACTTAACTTTGAAACCCCCAATGCTCATTAAAACCCACGTTCCACTCATCATTTGTCTCTCTCTCTCTTTCGCAATCACCAAAATTCCTATTTCATTAACCCTCAGTTTAAAAATCATCTCTTTCCCTCTCTAATACAACATCGTATTCCTTCAACCCTAATTCCTTTAACCTTCAATGGCAGACCCCAAAGCTATTTACCCGTATGCTCATGGTTATTTCATCAAACCTAACTTCTATGAGACTCGAAGTTGGAATTCTCATCAAAGAACTTCTTGAGGTAAATGAATTAATTGATTTCATGGGAGCTAGACCTCCAATTTATGAAGAATCGTGCAGAGAGATTTATTTGGTGGGCAATGTAAATGTAGAGAACAACTCAATAACCGCCACCATAGATAATGTAAAGATTACCATTACTCAAGAAATGGTCAGTAAGGTCTATGGGATCCCAAACAAAGAAGATGTTGTGAAAAACATTTGGGATAGAGGGTCAGACAGATTGAAGACAGTTTATGAGAAATTTCTTGGTATTAAGGTCCCTGACTTCAAGGCTGTTCAAGACAAAGCAATTGTGAAAAACAAAGATGATATCTTCAAGTCAACCCTGATGGATGTGGTCAACAAAGCCATTGATGGCAAGCAATCCTCATTTGATCAAATGGGATCAAATGAATGGAAGCAAATGCTGAGCTTGATGACCAAGGACACAAACTGGTGCATTGTCCTTCTCCACAACTTTCAACTGGCAGTCTCAACCTCTACCCTCAAGTTCAAAAAACAAGGTGGGAAGATGAACAACATCAGGTTTATGAGTGGAATTCTTGATGATCTAATCCCTAAGCTCAAAACTCCTCTACCCAAGAAGTGGCTGAAGACTGTGAACCTGTCAGAAATAAGGTGTTTCAATGAAAGAACCTTTTCATTGAAACAAAAGAAAGGAATTGCTATGAAAGCTGGAGATATGAGCCTTGAAAGTTTCAATGAAGCCCAAGAAAAGATGCTTGAAGAAACAAGAATAAAGATTGAACATTGGAAGGAGTTGATTGCATTGGCTACAAGTAGGAGAATAAAAAGGGGAGTGAAGACCAATGTCAAGAAAATAGGGGTGTTAAAGAAGACTGTGGTATCTCCTAGCAAAAAGGGCAAAAGCAAGGATGGTCAAATGACTGACAGTGACAAAACCTTATCTGATAGCCATAGAGTGGATGTGGAAGAAAGAGGTGCTGTTGATAGCCATAGAGATGACACCATGGAACAAACTCATGCTGGTGATGTAGATCCTCAAGAACTCCAGGCAGCTATTAAATTGTCAAAATCACAGCATAATGGAAAGCAACCTCTCGACAGCCTATCCCTACCAAGCATAAATACCAGATCCAAGGTACAATCCTCCTTATCCATTCCTTCTAAAACTTTGCCAAAGAAAAGAAAAATAGAGAAGAAAGCCCCCAAAGCCAAGAAAACCAAAATAACTACCCCTTCCATTTCTCCAAAATCCACTTCTGTCAGTCCAAGAATGGACAAGTCATCCACACCCAGCTCAGGTCATCAGTCAGCCATTGAAGCTATCCTTAATCTCAAAGAACCATCAGAAAAGCAACCTTTAAGGGGGAACATTGATGAGAATATCCCCTCTACCCAACCTCAACAGTTAGCCAAAATCCTGAGAGCAATTGATGCTATTGAGTTAGATGGGAACCCTGACACTGAAAAAGCTGTTCTCTTGTTTCTTGATGATGTTCTAAGTAAGGAAGAATCATTAATGGCCCTAGATGAACTCAGGTCTAGGTTTATGAAGAAAAGGAGTGGACCCGGGAGAGACATCTAGTAACCCCAAGGTGACAGCTATGGATGTAGATATCCAAACCTTCCCTTCCATTCCTGAGACTGAGGCTGTGAATGAACCTACCCCAACTGTTGAAATTGATAGGGGGAATCTTGATAATATCACTGAGGTTATTCAAAGTCTCAAGAAGGTTGGAGTTGAAATAGATCCAAATCAAGTCTCAAAGGGAGATTCAATCATAAATGCTTGCAAGGGTCTTGTGTTTGATGGAACTCCTGAAAGTGAGGAAGCCCTGACAGCTATTCTTGAGAAAAAGTTGGCCAAAAGAGAAGTCAGGGCAGCCTTAAACCTCCTTAAATCTCAATTCAATTCCAATATTCTCAATCAAAGTCTTGGCCAAGCCTCTGAGTCAATCCCAACTGTTTCAACCCAAGCCTCTGCACCTTCCAAGCCAATTTCTCCAATCCCTGAAAATGAACCTTTTGAAGCCTCTCCTCAAAGTCCAATCCTTGCTGGACATGGTCAAGATATATCTGACAGTGATCCCATTCTTGACAAACCCGATGTACCATCCAAGCCATTCTATTCCTCCAACTCAAGCATATCTTCCCAAGAAAGAACCTTGGATCCTTAACTGTGGCATTGACTTCTCTATGTCTTCCATCAAGGCAGCAAGAACAAGGTTGGCCCATGTAACTCATTTCCCAGAAATTGTAAACCCATTTACCTATCCAAAATTCTGGGAACTGTCAAGAAATGGTTTGATAATGGTAGCAAGAAACCTTGCAGGGTTAGTTTTCTTTGCTTATGAAAAATGGAAAGTGTCAAGAACCTCATCAACCTCCAACTTTGTTCACCAAATCCCATCCTTCCCAAAGTTCATCACTTCCAATACTCTTCTTGATTGGGAAGTTCTCTTCAGCCAACTTATCTCTCCTTCACTCAATTCATGCCTGTATATGCCAAAGGGTCTAGTCTTCACCCTGTGCATTGACCTTGCAAAATCATTTTTCCTGTCTCTGTTTGAACAAAAGTATGCCCTTATGCTTTTGATAAGCAAAATGGTCAACATCTCTCCCCCAACCCTTAATCCAAGAATTGAGCCCTACCTTTCTCCCTTCATCACTGTTGATCCCATGAACTTCACCTCACCCAATGAAAACTCTCACTTCATGAACTTGGTCTCTATTCTTGAGATCAAAGAATTCAGAGAATCCATAGCCGATACCAAAATGTAACCAAAACCGTTATTGATCTTTCCTCGCACTCGACAAAGTGATGATGATGATGCTCCTTCAAGTCCAGATCAAGACCCTCCAATAATAATTCCATCTCCTACATTTACCAACCCTCCTCAGCAATCCACTCATTCCTTTCCTGAAGCTCAAGTCTCAGTTCAATCACAACCAGATCAATCCATTGTGCCCATGAAAAACAAGAGAACAAGGAACAAGAAGAAGCATTTGTGGGGCACAATGAGAATCAGAAATGATCGATACCCTTACAAGAGCTCAACCGAAATCAAAGGAAGATAAGTTCTTCAAGTATGATGAGAGGATGTCCTGGGAATGGAACAATGAGTTCTACTACAGAGGAGTGGAGCCACATGAGAAGAGAACTGGAGGAAGAAAGAAATCGATTATTTCACTGTGCAAGAAAGAGAAGAGTTCTATGATCAACCGGCCGATGATTGAAGTGTAGTTTTATGGAACAATTTTTTTTTGGTTTGTTAAAACAATATGTTTTGATTGGCTCAGTTTTTATGGCTGTAATCTGTGAACCTTTTCATCTTGAGATTAAATTCATGTTGTTCAATCTCATTCTGGTTACTTGTGCTTGCTTTGAATCCTTGTTTTATTTCTATTATTATTTCTCTTATCAAATGTGAAAACATGTTCTAAAATAAATCTTCCTTTACCAAAAAGGGGGAAATTGTTAGGACCTAACTTTGATCAATGTCTTAGTTAGTTGGTTTTGATAAAGGAATATATATATAGAACAGGGTTTATATCAAAAGAGGAAGACTGTCAGTCATGATCCTTTTCTCTGACAACTAAGTCCATGATTGACCAAATCAAACTTCATATTCATTCCTCAGTGTATCTGACAGCTATGAGTTGGATAGTTATGATTCTGTTGTATACAATGATTACAATCAATCAAAAACATGAATCATATTCACTCTCTAAGCCATCAAGATCATCAAAGTGCATCTCAGTCCTTATTAGAGAACATCTCTGATAGCTAAGCCTTGTATGATCTCGACAGCCTATGACTTCATTCCTTCGATAGCCATCACTTTGTCTCAATCTCGTTACCACAATCTCAACCAAAGTGGAACCCGAATCTTCACAGCTCAAGTTCACCATTGAAGACCAATGAAGACCACTCAAGACCTTCTCGAAGCTCTCGCCCAAGCCACGCCTCAAGCCGCCTCATGAAGACCCGCAAGTGGACAAGTGGGGCAAAGACCACCAAGGCTCATTAATGTAGCCGCAATGTCATATTCCAACGGCTACATTGAAGGGTATAAATAGAGGAGTTCATCCTCTACACAAACCACTCGAAAATACTCTTTTTCACACCCAAAACCTTTCCCTCACACCCACACACACCTCCTGTGATTCACACACACACTCACCAATCCTTACCTTTTAAACCCTGTTCTAAACCAAAACCCTCACCCCAAAACCTCTGCCTCCACAACAAAACACCCCTTAGTGTGTTAATTCACAAATTCCAAAATCCTAAGACTGTACTTTAGGTGTAGAATTAGTTTGTAAACACTCAAGACTGTACTTTGAGTGTATTATTTTTTTTGTAAAATCTTGAGACTGTACTTCAAGTTGTAAAAACACTTAAGACTGTACTTTAAGTGTATCCCTAGTTGACTGTACTAATTAGGAAGAGGAAGTTCAAGGAACTTGCCTGAATCAATCATTTGTAATTTTTGTTGATTAAAGATTATAATAAAATTGATCTCACTTGTCAAGATTGACAGTGGGGGTGGATGTAGGAGGAGTGAACTCTGAACCACTTTAAATTCTCTTTGTTATTACATTTTTGCAATCACATTCACACACTTGCATTATTTCTTTGTGTTCCTTGTCTTATCATTATTTCAAGCCTCTCTTATTCCGCTGCACAATTCAACTATCATCTGACAGCTAAGCCAAACCATAGCTGTCTGATCATCTGCATATCAACAAAGGGTCATTCAAACTTGATGGACTTGAATCTGTAAAGGTGAGATATATACTGAGTGCAGAAAGTTATACAACAAAAAATGACACAATTTAACAATTGTTAAGCGTCTTTGACCAAAACTGCTACATATAATCAAAATAAGAACTACATAAGAGTTAGTTTTCCAGCTTGGTGGTGGTGGTGGGGGGAGGTGGTCAAACGAATCAGCACATGTTATCATCTCATGTCCAGGTCAATGCTCTTGAGAAGTTTCAGATCGCATTTCTTGCTATATCTTTCTGCCGTAAGCTTAATGATGACCTGAAATAACTATTCTAGAGTAACGACAATGATGAGACTTTTTTCTGAATTCTGATAATGTTGTAACAGAGTATATGTAGAAGATAGAAAATAAACCAATCAAACAACACAACGATATACGTGGTTCACCAACTTGGCTACGTCCACTGGCAGAGGGCAAGAATATTATTATCAACCGGCAATCACCAAATGCAATCTCTAATATAATGCACGAATTCTTGGTCACAAGAATTTACAACTGTTAGTCAGGGCGATCGCCCCCTTGGCAGGGCGCGATCGCCCCCTTCGGTCAGTCACACGAATTACTGATTTGCCTTTTGTTCGATCCCCTAATTTGTTCCCAAGTTAGATGGCATCGAACCCAAAAAATCTCCACCTTGATATCTAACCTCCCGATCACAAACCTGAACTCCCATCTACCTCACATGTTTTATGCCAAACACCCAACTTGTCCTCCGGACAACCAAAACTGTATCTCCCTATACACCCAAATGTGTTACGCTGAATAACAAAAAAGGACTTGCTGCAATAGTTGATTAGACCCATTCAACAAGTAAAGAAACGTGTCTACCTGACACCCAAATATATCTGCCGGACATCCAAACTGTGATGCGCCGAGCACACCAATGTGTCCACAAGACACCCAAATGTGTCACTGCAGTAGGCACTCAGAATTACCCCAACCGGCAATTGGTCAAATCCAGCCGGAATTGGATCTTGCCAACCCAATCAGATGAAGCGGCCATGTCCGTGTAATCCCTAATAGTACGTACCTTTTTCTTCATTCCTTCCTCGCTTCCCAATTGTTTACATTGACCTACTAACCATGGCTTACCAAGTTCACTTCCACCTTTACTAACTTGCTGCTCCACCTGTTTGTCAACCACCCCACGCAAAGCCATGCAATATGATTCCTTCATATATGTCTCTACCATACCCTCTGTTATACAATAGTCGACACCCAAAAATGTAGAACCTTGTAGGACGTACAAGGAACCTTGTTTTACACTTTCAGAATTACATTCGAACCCCTACAGACATTTATTGCTCGTCTTTCACCTTTGAAACTATATCCCGTCTTTCTAGCTGACTAAGCGATATCAGATTCTTCGTTACTTCAGGAACATATCTAACCTTGTTTAATGTACAGAACATACCAAACAAATTTTGCACCCTCATGGAACCTATGCCAACTACCTTACAGACAGAACCGTTAGCAATATAAATATCTTCCCCTTCTGTCTCTTCGTACGTTGCAAATCATTCCCTGCGCGAAAACATGTGAAAAGAAGCCCCAGAATCAAGAATCCATGTATCTTTCATACCTTTGTCTTCTTCGGTTACTAGGACATAGTCCTCCCCATCGTCTTCTGACATAGTTGAAGTAGACCCAGATTGCTCGCTTTTATTCAACTTGGGACATTCACGTTTCCAATGATTCTTTTCCTTTTAGTAAGTACAGACATCTCTAGGTCTTGGACTCCTTTTAGAATGCCCCTTGTTTCTCCTACCTTGGCCCCTATTGCCTTATGCAAGTAACCCTGCTGACTGAGATTCTGCAGATAAACCGCTCGCCTTACGGCGCAGATCTCTAGTCTTGAGATTATTCTTAACCTCTTCCAAAGTAACCGTATCCTTACCATTAATGTAGGAATCCACAAATCCCTCATATGAAAGTGGCAAGGAAACACACAACATAAGAGCAACATCCTCATCTTCAACCTTAAAATCAATATTACGCAACTCAAGTAATAAAGATGTAAACCGATCTATATGATCCCTAACGGGCGTAACTTCCATCATTCAGAGAGAATACAGCTTCTGCTTCAGAAACAAATTGTTGGTCAATGATCGTGTTATATACATATCTTCCAACGCAAGCCACAGAGCACCTCCGGAATGAGTATCTGCAATATCCGCCAGAACATCATCCTCAAGGTACATGATGATTTTAGAGTGGGCCCTCTCATCTAGCATGATCAGATCTTCTGCTTCCTTCTCAGCTGCTTTCCCCGAACCATCTACTGTTGTAGTCGATACAACACTTATGAAACCTGCTACTGATTTGCCCTTTGAATCCTGACGTTTCCTGATTGCAACAGATACCGGAGCCCACAAACCCTTGTTTCTCAACAAGGCTTTCATCTTGATTTGCCAAAGAGAAAAACTATTCTTAGCGTTAAACTTGCGACCAGTGATTCAATTCCTGATCCCATCATCTTCTGCAGCGAAAAACCCCTATACCTTCCTCAACCTAAATGGCTCTGATACCAGTTTTTTGTAACAAAGTCTATGTAGAAAATAGAAAATAAACCATTCATACAACACAACGATATACGTGGTTTACCAACTTGGCTACGTCCACAGGCAGATGAAAAGAATAATATTATCAACCGGCAATCACTAAATACAATCTCTAATCTAATGCACGAATTCTTGATCACAATAATTCACAGCTGCGTACCCTAGATCAATAGAAACAAAGAGACAAGAAAACCCTTTTAATACATATATTTATTGATCTCTATCAAACTAGGAATTACAACAACAAAAACTTATAGGGTATATGACTTATTTATACTGTATCTTCCTAACCCTTCAAGGTTTTCTAATCCTGCACCAATTCTGCTGCTGATCAGATCGATACTGGGGCACCGCGCGGTCGCCCCAAAGGGAGTGCACAATCGTGCCCTTTGTACAATAACTCCGCGCGATCGCCCCTTTCGGTCGGTCACAGGAATTACTGATTTGCCCTTTGTTCGATCCCCTAAGTTGTTCCCAAGTTAGATGGTATCAAACCCAACAGATAAAACGCTTGCTCTTAAATTGTAGCTTATGTAAGTTAGTTTCTTTCTTTTTTTATCCTATTTTATCTTCACTACATTAAACTCAAAACTAAAAGAAGTTGTACTAATGTTTAAGAGCATTGGCATTTTATGTTTTGGATGGAAAACTAATTAGATATTTATAAAAGATTTATAGGAGATACAACGGATTAACACCACTCCAAGAATGCTGAAAAACAGGAAATTCAGCAAGGACATAAAACACCAACTAAAAACGTTAGGAACTAGCTGCATAACTTTGGCAAGGGATCAAAATGCAGGATGCAGGGCAGCCAACAGATCTAGAGAATGAAAACACCATGAACAAAAGATCATGATCGGGAAAAACTGAGCAAGATTCATTAACTAGCCAAAGAGCCACACAAAGCATATTTATTTCTTTTGATTTGTAGGTCGTGTCTTGGTTGTTGTACCAACTTAAGTGTTTTCACGTTCTTCGTTTTAATAAAATTTGTTGTTGCCGAAACAATATGGGGCTTAAATAGTACTCCATGCATACAATATGGTTAAACAGTGTTACTCAATTTTAAAATGCTAACTTGTTTCAAAAGTAAAGCGTATAAAGTTTTTGAATTTACAGTTTTATTCTATATCATGTTAAACTCAAAAATGGATATATTAATTAATAACTCACAGTAAGAGCTTTTATAAAAATACATTTCCATTGCTCAATGTTTAACTTTGAAGCATGTGGTGATCAGATTACATGAGCAGGCTATTAGGCCCCTTCCCGCAAATAACACCAGCCTACTAATACTTTTGATACGTTTTTTACATAAGGCACTTTAATAAACTGCAACTTTAAGATCCAGAAATCAACTATGATATCCAGCCACTCCATTAAGTATATATTCACAAATCATCCTCGTATCTTTACCATCCTGCATCCAGCACTATACTGTAGAAATCAGCGAAATAAAGATTTTAGGGAGAAGAAGGCTGAACAACCCCATAACTTCATCGTCCCGAATGAAACATTTGAAGTCCCACATATAGATCCATCATGGCACACAGCTCCTATTGACAATCATCATACAGATGAAACGAAAAAGAAAAAATAAACATTAGCCTTGAAAGGTCCTGTTTACTTTAATCATATTGAAAGGTTAGACAGTTAAGCTTTGACAGCTGAGGTGAAATCTTAGCTGTCAGATATTAACTGGGTTTAAAGGCAAGTGTTAAATGTGCAGCGGAATAATAAGTGTTGAAATAATGTAAAGACAAGTGAATAGTGTATGTGTGTGTGTAGATGTGTGTGTGTGTTGTGTGATAATACCAATTGAACACAAGGAATTTTAAGGTGGTTCAGAGTTCACTCCTCCTACGTCCACCCTCACTGTCAACCTTGACAAGTGAGATCAATCCACTTAAATCTAGTTCCCTTTAAGATTTACAAAGGATTGGATAGGCAAGTTCCTTGAACTTCCTCTTCCTAATAAGTACAGTCTATTAGGGACTTTGCTTGTCACGAAGCAAATTACAATACCACTTAAAGTCAGTCTTAAGTGATTTACAATTTTAGTTTATACACCTGAAGTCAGTTACAAGTGTCTCAGATTTGTTTGATTGTTGGTTGCAGGGTTTACAGGTGTGGAGAGGTTGAAGTTGAGGTTGGAAAGATTGAGTGTGTTGGGGTTGTTTATTCAGTCTTGAGGGTTTCCTTTTATAGGCTGGAATATAGCCGTTGGAGGAGACAAAGGTGTAAATGCAGATTGGTGGAATAGTGTTTGCATTTAGAGCTTTGATGACTGGATAATAACAGGCTGTATTTCTGCAACCATTTTATGTAATCTTCATGGAGATGAGTTGGCAACATCTGTATGGAGAGATTGGGCAAGGCACATCTTGATCATCACAGGAATTCTTCACTTCTGTAGATGTTGAAGATCATAGCTGTCAGAGGGTTGAGACCTCTGCTGTTGAGAACCTTAGCTGTCAGGCTAAGTCTTTAGAGTTTGTAGGTTTAGGAGATAGGGATTTGTGTTTGATGATTATGTAATGATCCTTTGTACATAAATACATTAATTTATGTGATTTGTCTTGGTGTTTGATCATTTCATCATAGCTGTCCAGTTGATATAAAGGTTGTGCAGAAGAGTCATGGCTGTCCAATATCCAATGTTATCTCAGCTGTCAGATAACATTGGATAGGATATATTTCTTTGTCAAAACCCTGTATAACTATGTGGTTTACATAGTTAGGTCCTAACAATTTCCCCCTTTTGGCAAAGTAATATATTTAGTAAAAGATATAACCTGCAAGATACTTATGAATTGAATATACCAATGAAGATGAAATCAATCTTCTTGATTCAATCATAAGAGCTTTAAAACAAACACATTATCCAAAATATCAATTGTTTTTAAAGCAGGAAATAAAGCTAGTGTTTAAAAAGACTTATCCAAAAAAAAAGAAAAATTTCCTAATCAGAAAATTCATCTCTTTCTCTTCTGGCTTCAAGGATCTCCTCTCTTTTTGCTAGCAACACCTTTCTCATTTTGTCATCAACACCTCTGTAATACATTTCATTGTTCCATTCCCAGCTCATCTCATCATCATAGGTGAAGCTTTGATCTTGCCTTTCCTTGAGAACAACTTTGGATAGAGGTTCTTCATCATCTCTTAATCTTAGATTACCCCATTTGGGAGCCTTCTTAGGTTTTGAGCTTTGACCTCTGATTCCTGCAAATAGGTTAGAGAAGAAGGGGTTTGTTTGTAGAGAGATGGGTTGTTGAGCTTGATGTAGAGGTGGATCTGTTGTGACAGTGAGAACATTAGAGGTTGGAAACTGATGCTGTTTCATCACAGGAGCATCATCTTCATCATCACTTGACACAATCACATTGGGAGTAGCACCAGAGGCTCTCTTTCCCAGGTTAACAACTTCTTCATCAGATTCAATAGCCTTTCCTTTGGATGCCTTCCTTTCAGACTTGGAAATGGTCACATGGTATGGAGGCACATAGGTTGAAGGATTAAAGGTTGGAGGAAGTTTGACTTGGAGTGATCTGGTGTTTAGGGGGATGAAAGAAGGAGGTACTGAGGAGGTAGGGGGAAACATAGCTGTCAGGCTTGGCTTTGCAATGACAGCCATGATTTTGGCTTTAGTTAGACAGATCCTCTAGTACATCTCTTTTGCAAGTTCAATGCAAAGGGCATAAACAAGGGATGATGGCATATAGATGCATTCATTTATGTTGGATGACAGGAGTTGGGAGAAAAACATTTCCTAATCAATGATGGTAGCAATGTCCATGAAATTTGGCAATCTGGGGGCATTGTGAAAGAAGGAGTTTGGGAGAGCTGCTCTATATCTTTTCCATTCCTCATGGCCAAAAATAATGAGCCCACATATATTTTTTGCATGAATCATGATAGCATTTTTGCTCAACAGTCAAGGATTGGGGATTAAACTGGGATTGGCAATTTCAGGGAAGTGGGTAATCTCCTTTAATCTTTGGTGGGCAGCCATGATGGAGGGGAAGGAGAAATCAATATCACAATCCAAAATCCAAGGTTCACAAGCTAGGAGGGTTTCAGACTCATGAGTAGGGTTAGGTGAATCTTGTGTTTCAATAGTTTCAACAGGTTCAGGTTGGGTTTCAGAATCATGGGTAGGATCAGGTGTTTCTTGGGTTTGAACAGGATCAACAGGTTTGGATTGATGTTCAGGTTCAGACATGCTTGCTTTCTTAGCCATATCTCTGGTTTTGATTAAATCCAGGGCTTTTTGCACATCTTCCTCAGTTAACAGGGATCTCAAGTAAAGATTAATAGCAGGGAGATACTCAGGTCTTCCTTCTAAAGTTAGTCCTTCAGAGGCTTTAAGGATGTTTTCAGGAATGGGAGAAGGATCTGAGGGGCTTTGAATGGGTGAGGCATGACCAGAGAAAGGCATGGCTGTCAGAATGGGTGAATGAAGACTGTTATTCCCCCTTAACTGAGGCTCATCCTTTTCAGAGCTAGGGCTATTCCCCCTTTCTTTTTCAACACTAGGCTCATTTGGACTAATGTTGGAAGAGTTGAGATTGAGAATGCCTTGAGCTACAGAATCATGTGGTGAACTGGATTGGTCTTTAGATGAAGAGGGTTGAGGTGTATTTGGTTTCAATTTTTTGGATGGGGGAGCATCTATGTCTGTTTTTCTCTTCCTAGAGAAAGTATTGAGAGTAGGAGAGGGGGTAGAAGTTACCTTAGATGGGGTTTTAGCAACTGAAGAAACCTTAGCTGTCAGAGAGGAGGCTTCCATAGCTGTCCCAGATGACTGTCCAACTTTAGATGTTCTCACTTCCATCAGAGACTCAGCAACAACTCTTCTCATATTTTCATCATATTCACTATCATGGCTTTCTTCCTCTTCACCAGCATACTCTTCAATAGTTTTGAAGATGGGATCAGATTGGGTTTCTTCACTGTCAGCTTTGTCAGGTTGTTGTTCCTCAGCAATCTTCTTTCCATTGTCAGGTGTTGTCTCAGCAACTTGCTCAATTACTTCTTGTGCTTTCTTTCCTTTGGGAAGCTTCTTTTCTTTGGGTAGCTTCTTTTCTTTTCCCAGTTTTCTTCATGGTGGCTTGACTGATCCTTTTCTTGATCTTGCTAGGAGTTGTCTTTTGATCCCTTTCTTTTATTATGACACTTTTGTCATGCTTCCTTTTGGACCTCTTGTCATTGCCCATGTTCACCAATGATTTCCATACCTTCATATCATTCTCAGCCTTCTCTTTCAATCTTTGAGAAGCTTCATCAAAGTTCTTAGAGCTGTCCCCAAGCTCCAACTTTTTCTTACCCTTGAGTTTGAATGTACTCAAGTTGAAACTTCTAGTTTGCACTAGAGTTGTAGATTCAATCCATACATCCTTTAGGGGAGGATTCAACCTTGGAATTAGTTGATGAAGAATTCCACTCATGAATCTGAAATTGTTCATCTTTGGGTTTTGCTTCTTGTATTTCCAAGGAGAAGGGGATATGGCCAGTTGGAAGTTATGTAGCAATGCAACATTCCAGTTTATCTCCTTGGTCATCAAACTGAGGGCTTGCTTCCATTCATTTGGACTGATTTGGTCAAAGGATGATTGCTTTCCATCAAATCCTTTGATGACAACATCCATTAGGGTTGATTATAACAAATCAAGGTCTTTCTTTTTGATTGGTTTGTCCTGAACCAATTGATAGTTGCAGCTTGGTTTATCAAAGAATCTTTTGTAGAAAGGTTCCAAGTTGTTGTCTTTTCTGTTCCAAAGGTTGCTGAGACCTTCATTCTTGATTGGGATGTTGTAAACTTTGGACACAACCTTGGGAGTCACATTGATCTCAGTCCCTTCAATGTTGATTCTGATTGCTCCAGTTGGCTGTCTTTCTCCTTTCATAAAAATTTCTCTGCACAGGTTCTCATAGATGGGTGGTTGAGCCTCCATCATGTTGCAGAGATGTTTGGATTCCAAAATTTCCTTGATAAGAGCTCCAACCTCATGCTCATAGAACTCTGGCTTGATGAAATACCCATGAGCTTCAGGGTAAGACATGGTTGAATGGAACAGAGAGTTAGGGTTTTCGAAAAACAGAGTGAATCAAGGAATGAATTGGGAGGAAGAACAGTGTTTGAATGAAGAGGGGTTATTTTTGCAAGGTTAAATGGTAAGTGAGGTGGGAATTTGTGTAGTTTAACGACTAATACGTGAGTTACTGCAACGGTTAAAATGGGCATTTATGGGAGAGACTGTTCATGAATAGTGCATTTTGTCCCCCCACTCATTACGTGCTATAACTCCCATAAAATAAGGGAATTAAGGCCGTACAGAGAGGCGAATTTTCAGAGGGAATTATCAGTCCAATAAATGAACAAATGTTAGTGGCAAGTTCCCATAATCCTCGATTTTACATGAATATTAATTCATAGCTGTCAGACTTCGATGACTAGCCAAGGCTATTTTGAGTGATCATTGCAACTATGTGAATTGAAGTAAACATTTTCTATAAAAAGAAATGTATCAGATTGTAAGATTTATACAATCCAATTCAGGAAAATAGTAAATGGGAAGATTAGTTTCAATGTTTAGTCCAAGCAAAATGGCTAAGACAGCAATGAAACTGGTCTTTCATAGTCCAAGGGTTAAGGAAACAAAAGAGGAAAGGTTTGAGAGAGAGTTTAGGTCATATCAAATTCAGACAGACAATGCTTTAGAACAGGAAGTGGATCAATTTGAAATAGCCCGGATCCGAGAGGCAGCGCGTTCGCGCCCCGGCATCTGGCATTCTGTCCCCCGCCTCGCGGCGGTTCGTTTTTCGTTTCGTTGGAGGTGTCTCGCCGTTTGTTTTCGCATTTGTAGAGTCGCCACGCCGTTTTTATTAAGCCCAAAACATTGAAAAAGGGCATCAGTTTAAAGATAATTTTAAACTGTTTTTGTGTGATGAGATTTTGAGTTCGGAGGTTAGATGACTCCTCGGGAAGAGAATATTAGAATATTAGAGCTCACCCGAGTAGCCTCGTAAAACGAGTCTTTCGGATACCCCTAATATCCTTTAAATGTTGTGTGTGTGTGTGTGCTTTTAAAAATGCATGCTGTATCGGATGTCTACATTGTATGCTATGTATTGAAATGTATTGAAATAGTAATGGAAGGAAGCCTTACCAATGTTGGTTCGTGTCTGTCTTCCACTGGGGAGTAGTGTTTGAGGTCGGAGTAGCGTTCGGTATGGATCGGGATTGCTTCGGGAGGGACCGGTTGTGCGCGGACGAGTTTCGGCGTGAGTTGAGGTTGTAGGCTGCGTTCGGGCGAGAGGTTCGGCGTGCGTGGGGATCGTCGGGATCACTCGAGCGAGAGGTTCGGCGTGCGTTGTGGTGGCGAGTGTCACTCGGGCGAGTTTCGGTGTGGTTTGGGATCGCCGGTTTGACTCGGAAAGAGCGGGACACCGTGGAAAGACCAAGCAAGGCCTCGGAGTACCACGAGGGGCCTCAGAGTACCTCGAGAGTGCCTCGGGGCAGCGCGGGAGCGTCTCGGGAGCGCTCGGGGAGGCTTCGGAGCACCACGAGGGGGCTCGGAAGGCCTCGGAAGGATCCGAAAGGGGCCGGGAATGCCTCGGAAGGACTTAGAGGGGAAGCCAGAAGGCCTAGGGAGGAAGAGAGAAGTGGGAGGTGTGTGAAAATGAGGAGGGGAGCCCTCTATTTATAGTGCCAGATTAGGTGCAAAGAGGTCCGTACGGACCTCACAGTAATCCAAGATTTTGGTTTTCCTCGATTTGAGGGAATCTGTGATGATGGAGGAATATTTGCAATTATGGTGTCCCCTGAGCAATAAGGTCCGTACGGACCATCTTGCATGCAAAGAGGTCCGTACGGACCAACTAAGCATGTGGGTAATCATTTCTTCCGGGATTTGAGGGAATATTGTGGACTTTAAGGAGATTCAGTAATTATGACAACAAAGAGGTCCGTACGGACCAATATTGCTTTCCCAATTTCCTGAAAATTCCCGAAAGGTCCTTTTGTCCCTTTTTATCCCAGGAAGGCTCCTCCCTTGGTTTGGTTGGGGGTTTAGAGAGCATTTTGAGTGAGAGGGGTCGTCGAGACTGTGTTGATGAGTCTGCGGTGTTTCCCGTGTGTTTGAAAGGGTGTGATCCAGATTGGGGTACTTACAGAAGCCCCTCGACGACGTCACTTATGAAAGAAGTGGGGTCGCCGATAAGATAAGGGTCCTAATCTGGATCGCGTGCTGGGAGAGGAAGTGACCGTGGAGGTCAGTGTGAGGACGTGGTGGTGTCCTTTTGTGTGACCGCATAGGTCAGTAGGCTGGACCCTGTGATAGGATTCCTACGTATCCCTGGCGGGAATCAAGCCTGGTCGTAGTTCGGGTATGGGGTGAGTGTTTTGTGAATGCGGGCGTGGTGGTGCCCTGAAGTGTCGTGTGATCACCGAGGTCAGTTGGAAGAACGTGGTGGTGTCCTGGGTGACCGCATAGGTCGATGGCTGGACCCTGTGATAGGATTCCTACGTATCCCTGGCGGGAATCAAGCCTGGTCATAGTTCAGAGGTCGTGAAATCTGTGAGTGCGGGCGTGGTGGTGCCCTGAAGTGTGGTGTGACCGCTGAGGTCAATTGTGAGGATGTGGTGGTGTCCTGGGATGGAAATTTTACGATTTTCCTAATCGGGTGGTTTAAGGCCTTCCGGGCCGGAGATAGTGATTTGGGAGGTTTATACGGTCTTCCAGACCGAGTAGTTTAAAGCCTTCCGGGCTGGAGGTAGTATGAAGACTTGAGTCATCTTCTGGTTGCAGTTTGCCATGCGTGAGGACTTTGAATCGTCTTCTGGCTGCGGTTTGCCATGCGTGAGGACTTTGAATCGTCTTCTGGCTGCGGTTTGCCATGCGTGAGGACTTTGAATCGTCTTCTGGCTGAGGTTGGTGCCACGCTGGAGGACTTTGAATCGTCTTCTAGCGGCAGTTGATGTTATGCGCGAGGACTTTGAATCGTCTTCTAGCCGCATTTGATGTTATGCGCGAGGACTTTGAATCGTCTTCTAGCCGCAGTTGATGTAATGCGCGAGGACTTTGAATCGTCTTCTAGCCGCAGTTGATATAATGCGCGAGGACTTTGAATCGTCTTCTAGCCGCAGTTGATGTTATGCGCGAGGACTTTGAATCGTCTTCTAGCCGCATTTGTGGAGGCGTGGCTGCCTTGTGCTTTAATAGCGAGAGGCGTAGATGCCTTTGTGTTTTTGCATGTTGAGTAGAAGGTTGGACTTACGATGACTGCCGGTGCTTGCGTTGCCGTTGAAGTGGGCAAGGATGACGGCCGGTGATTGCTTCACCATTTGGCATTTTGGAGGCGCTTCGTGCCTTGGGACTTGTACTCGGAGGTGTTGGCTCCTTTTTGTGCTTGTTTTGCCGTTTGAGTGGGCAAGGATGATGGTTGGTGCTGGGGATATGCAGTCTTGTATGACTTCCCTTTGACTTGTTGGGGGAGGAGCTCGGGCTTACTTTGATGGCCGGTGCTTGCGTTGCCGTTGAAGTGGGCGAGGTTCGGGCTTACACTGACTACCGGTGCTTGAATTGCTGGGGATGTATGACCTTGTAGGGGCCCTTTCTGCTGAGAAGATGACTTCGGACCTTCTTTGAGGGCCAGTGGTTGAGTTGTCGTTGAGCGTTTGGAGGCGTCTTGTGCCTTGGGATTCGTGCTGGGAGGTGTTGGCTCCTTCTTGAATTGCCGTCGAGCGGGCGGTGGTTGAATTGCCGTTGAAGTGGGCGAGGTCCGGGCTTACGTTGACGGCCGGTGGTTGAATTGCCGTTGGAGTGGGCGAGGTTCGGGCTTACACTGACTGCCGGTTGTTGAATTGCCGTTGAAGTGGGCGAGGACCGGTCTTACACTGACGGCCTGTGGTTGAATTGCCGTTGAAGTGGGCGAGGACCGGTCTTACACTGACGGTCGGTGGTTGAATTGAAGGGTTAGGGACCATTCTGCACTTGGATTTGCTGGAAAAGGCCTTAGGACAGCCAGGGGCAAAGATTATAAGGGCAGGAAAGTAATTTGGTCACCCCTTGCAAAGAGGTCCGTACGGACCAACCTGGCTGCAAAGAGGTTCGTACGGACCAAGTTGGTTTTTTACAGTTCCCAGGTTTTGACCGGGTTAAAAAGCCGAGCCCTTCCCCATTCCTTCTTCTTCCATGCGTGAACCGGAGAGAGAGAAAGAGAGAAAATCCTCCATTGTTAACCAAAATCAACAATTTTTTGCTTGAATTGCTTGCCATGGCTGAAGGATCTCGAAGGAGTCGTCGTCAACGCAGTCAAGAGGTGGTCGAGCAACGGATGGAGCTTCAAAGAAATTGGATTTCGTTCGTTCCATCTTCGAAGAACCCGGATGTCTTGTATCCGAATCCGGAGGTGCACAATCGTCGCTCTATGAACGTTGGGGAGGTAAGAAATCCGTTCCGTTTTGATTCCCTGCTCGAATTTTTGAATGCTAGAACTAGGTTTTAGTTTTTCGCATTTTTGAATTTTTTGTTATTTTTTATGCCTTTTTGTGAAATTCTTGTTGAATTGTTGAAAATGGACATGTAAAAATTGTGGGTATGTGTATT
This sequence comes from Adenophora triphylla var. japonica, assembly GCA_022495995.1. NCBI lineage: Eukaryota > Viridiplantae > Streptophyta > Magnoliopsida > Asterales > Campanulaceae > Adenophora > Adenophora triphylla. The sequence continues at coordinate 115,563 of JAFEMH010003941.1, forward strand.
TTGTGCAGAAATGTGTAGATTAGCTCTTATTTGTGAAAATAAAGTGCCTCTCTAATGAAATGCATGCTTTGGTGTTTTGTACCGTATGTGAAATAGCCCGGATCCGAGAAAGGCTTCGCAGCCCCGGCATCTGGCAGTCTTTCGCGTTGGAGCGGTTTAGTCTCGCCGTTTTTGTTTTTTGTAGAGTCGCCACGCCGTTTTTATTAAGCCCAAAACATTGAAAAAGGGCATCAGTTTAAAGATAATTTTAAACCGTTTTTTTGTGTGATGAGATTTTGAGTTCGGAGGTCAGATGACTCCCCGGGAAGAGAATATTAGAATATTAGAGCTCACCCGAGTAGCCTCGTAAAATGAGTCTTTCGGATACCCCTAATATCCTTTAAATGTTGTGTGTGTGTGTGTGTGCTTTTAAAAATGCATCTTTGTATCGGATGTCTACATTGTATGCTATGTATGGAAATGTATTGAAATAGTAATGGAAGGAAGCCTTACCAATGTTGGTTCGCGTCTGTCTTCCGGGGAATGGTGTTTGAGGTCGGAGTAGCGTTAGGTGCGGATCGGGATTGCTTCGGGAGATGCCGGTTGTCCGCGCGGGACGGGTTTCGGCGTGAGTTGAGGTTGTAGGCTGCGTTCGGGCGGAGGTTCGGCGTGCGTGGGGATCGTCGGGATCACTCGGGCGAGAGTTTCGGCGTGCGTTGTGGTGGCGGGAGTCACTCGGGCGAAGTTTCGGCGTGGTTTGGGATCGTCGGTTTGACTCGGAAAGAGCCGGGACACCGTGGAAAGACCCGAGCAAGGCCTCGGAGTACCACGAGGGCCTCAGAGTACCTCGAGAGTGCCTCGGGGCAGCGCGGGAGCGTCTCGGGAGCGCTCGGGGAGGCTTCGGAGCACCACAAGGGAGCTCGGAAGGCCTCGGAAGGATCCGAAAGGGGCCGGGAGTGCCTCGAGAGGACTTAGAGGGGAGCCAGAAGGCTAAGGGAGGAAGAGAAAAGAGGGAAGTGTGTGAAAACGAGGAGGGGGAGCCCTCTATTTATAGTAAAAATTTCGGAGCAAAGAGGTCCGTACGGACCTTCTTGGTTATCCAGAATTTTGGATTTCCTCGATTTGAGGGAATGCGCAATGATGGAGAATATTACGGAATGATGATGTCCCCATGCAAGAAGGTCCGTACGGACCAACTCAGCATGCAAAGAGGTCCGTACGGACCAACCATGCATTTGGGTAATCATTTCTTCCGGGATTTGAGGGAATATTGTGGACTTTAAGGGGATTTAGTAATCATTGAAACAAAGAGGTCCGTACGGACCTTAATTGCTTTTACGATTTCTGAAAAATTCCCAAAGGTCCTTTGTCCCTTTTATCCCGGGAAGGCTCCTCCCTTGGTTTGGTTGGGGGTTTGAGAGGGTTTTGAGTGCCGGAGGTCTCAGGAGGCTGCGTTGATGAGTCTGTGGAGTTTCCGTGTGTTTGAAAGGGGGTGATCAGTTGGGGTACTTACGAAGCCCCTCGACGACGTCACTTATGAAAGAAGTGGGGTCGCCGATAAGATAAGGGTCCTAATCTGGATCGCGTCTTTGGGAGAGGAAGTGACCGTGAGGGTCAATGTGAGGACGTGGTGGTGTCCTTTTGTGTGACCGTTTAGGTCAATAATTTGGACCTGTGATAGGATTCCTACGTATCCTGGCGGGAATCAAGCCTGGTCGTAGTTCGGGTGTGGGGTGAGTGTTTTGTGAATGCGGGCGTGGTGGTGCCACAGGTGTTGTGTGACCGCCGAGGTCAATGGTAGACGTGGTGGTGTCTAGATGTGTGTGACCGCCGAGGTCAATTGTGAGTACGTGGTGGTGTCTGGGATGGAAATTTTACGATTTTCGAATCGGGTGGTTTAAGGCCTTAGGGCGGAGATGAGTGAGGACTTGAATCGTCTTCGATTGCGTTTGGTGCCATATTTGGAGGACTTTGAATCGTCTTCGGCGGCGGTTGGTGCCACGGTTGGAGGACTTTGAATGTCGTCTTACGGCGGCGGTTGGTGCCACGGCCAGAGGACTTTGAATCGTCTTACGGCGGCGGTTGGTGCCACGGGGAGGACTTTGAATCGTCTTGGCGGCGGTTGATGTAATGCGCGAGGACTTTGAATCGTCTTCTAGCGGTGATTGATGTAATGCGCGAGACTTTGAATCGTCTTCTAGCCGCGATTGATGTAATGCGCGAGGACTTTGAATCGTCTTCTAGCCGCCGTTTGATGTAATGCGCGAGACTTTGAATCGTCTTCTAGCACATGATTGTGGAGCATAGGCTGCCTTGTGCTTTGAGAGGCGTAGATGCCTTTGTGTTTTTGCATGTTGAGTAGAAAGGTTGGACTTACGATGGCTTGCCGGTGCTTGCTTATTTGCCGTTGAAGTGGGCAAGGATGACGGTCGGTGATTGCTTCCCCATTTGGCATTTTGGGAGGCGCTTCGTGCCTTGGGACTTGTACTCGGAGGTGTTGGCTCCTTCTTGTGCTTGTTTTGCCGTTGAGTGGGCAAGGATGATGGCCGATGCTGGAGATATGCAGCCTTGTATGACTTCCCTTTGACTTGTTTGGGAGGAGCTCGGGCTTACTTTGATGGCCGGTGCTTGCGTTGCCGTTGAAGTGGGCGAGGACCGGTTTTACGTTGATGGCCGGTGCTTGAATTGTTGGGGATGCGTGACCTTGTAGGGGCCCTTTCCTGTTGGGAAGATGACTTCGGACCTCTCTTGAGGGCCAGTGGTTGAGTTGTCGTTGAGCGTTTGGAGGCGTCTTGTGCCTTGATATTTGTGCTGGGAGGTGTTGGCTCCTTCTTGAATTGCCGTCGGGCGTCTTGGAGGCGTCTCGTGCCTTGGGATTCGTCTTTGGGAGGTGTTGGCTCCTTCTTGAATTGCCGTTGAGCGGGCGGTGGTTGAATTGCCGTTGGAGTGGGCGGAGGACCGTGTCTTGGCCCAGCGAGGGATTGATTTGCCGTTGAAGTGGGCGAGACCGGTCTTACGTTGATGGCCGGGGATTGAATTTGCCGTTGAAGTGGGCGGAGTCCGGTCTTACGCTTGACGGCGGTGGTTGAATTGCCGTTGAAGTGGGCGAGAACCGGTCTTACGCTTGACGGCCGGGGATTGATTTGCCGTTGAAGTGGGCGAGGTCGGTCTTACGCTTGATGGCCGGTGGTTGAATTGCCGTTGAAGTGGGCGAGAACCGGTCTTACGCGCGGCCGGTGGTTGAGTGCCGTTGAAGTGGCGAGAGACCGGTCTTACGGCCGACGGCAGTGGTTGATTTGCCGTTGAAGTGGGCGAGGACCGGTCTTACGGCCAGACGGCCGGGGATTGAGTGAAGGGTTAGGGACCATTACGCACTTGGATTTCTTTGGAAAAGGCCTTAGGACGGCCCGGGGGCAAAGATTATAAGGGCGAGGAAAGTAATTTGGCCACCCCTTGCAAAGAGGTCCGTACGGATCACACTTTGGTTGCAAAGAGGTCCGTACGGACCACTTTGATTTCTGATTCAGTTTTGACCGGGCTTAAATTCGAGGCTCCTCTTCATTTCCCATTTCCGGTCGTGAACCGGCGAGAGAGAAAGAGAGAAAACTCCATTTTTGTCCAAAATCTTCCATTTTCTTAGCTTGAATTGCTTGCAATGGCGGAGGGATCTCGAAGGAGTCATCGTCAACGCGATCGGGAAGTGGTTGAGCAACGAATGGAGCTCGAAGGAATTGGATTTCGTTCGTTCCATCTTCGAAGAACCGGATGTTTTGTATCCGAATCCGGAGGTGCACAATCGTCGCTCCATGAACGTCGGGAGGTAAGAAATGCATTCCGTTTTGATTCCTGCTCGAATTTTTGAATGCTAGAACTAGGTTTTAGTTTTTCGCATTTTGAATTTTTTTGTTATTATTTTATGCCTTTTTGTGAAATTCTTGATGAATTGTTGAAAATGGACATGTAAAAATTGTGGGTATGTGTATTTTGTGCAGAAATGTGTAGATTAGCTCTTATTTGTGAAAATAAAGTGCCTATCTAGTGAATTGCATGCTTTGGTGTTTTGTACCTAATGCTATTTATGTATGTACATTGTGAGAAAAATTATCGTGTAGTGATAATTTTTGTGAAAAAATGTGACATGTGCCGTGTTTTGTGACGGGTTATATGTGAAAGTGTGTGCCGTGTAGGGACGGATTTTTTTTGAAAAATGTGTTATGCATATGTGTCGTGCCGTGTGTGCCATGTTTTTGGGTGACGGACTTTGTGGGGAAAATATGTGCAATATGTGCCGTGTTGGGACGGATTTTCTTTTGAAAAGGTGTCATGTAGGGTTTAATCCCCCCCCCTTTTTTTCTTTTGAGAAAATGTGTACAGTGGGTGCCGTGTTTTTGTGACGGACTGCATGGGAAAAATTATATGTATAATGTATGTGAAAATTATGTGCATTATATGTGCCGTGTTTTGTGACGGGTTATATGTGCCTTTGTTTTATATTAAGTACTGTGATTGACGTACCTTTCTTTGTGTTTACTGCGGGATGCGGGAGCTTATGGCCGGGAAGGCCAAGAGGATGAAGACTTCGGGGATCGCTCGAGAGCATTGTTGAGCTATGGCGGCGGATGCACGATATTTCCGTGGACGGTAGGCCGAGTCCCGGAGGAGTGGTTTATGCTTGGCACAGGTGTGTTCGTTGAGAACACAGGTGGAGTGTCGACACGAGGAAGAACAAGAGTGTCTTCTGGGTTTATCGAGTATTGGTGGGATACCACCCACACCTTCCACTTGAGTGGGCGAGGTGACGGTGACGCCAGCTGATTTTCTTTGCTATTACGGGCTCTCCTTGAAAGGGGGCTGTGAGGTGGAGAGACATGATCTACGATGTGGTGCTTGGCCGAGCTCTTGGGCTTTGAGCCTCGTCCTCGCGGGGGCACAGGCATGTTGTATAGTGACGTGGAGGCGAAGATTACGGCCGTGTTGGGGCCTACATCCGGGGACCGGCCGAGTGACGGCGGAGCGGTTGGCGCGCTCCTTCTTGTGGTATGCCTTGTCAGAGACTTTGTTCTCGAACCACGCGACCGCGGCTCCCTTTGCTCTGTTGGAGAGCTTGATTGATCTGGATAAGTCTGCGACATTGCTTGGGGCGAGCGAGGCTTAGGCGAGCTCTACTTCTCCTTGGACCGGTTTAGCCAGGAGTGTGGCCGATTCGTTGGCTGTTTTGACTTTGCTCTGGAGGTATGAGTTTATTCTTTGTTTTTCTTGATTTAGCGATCTTGTCATTTCTCCATTGTCTTTTACTTGAGCCTTCTCTGTTTTTGTCACGGGTGTGGTTTTATGAGGTTTTCCGGTGCTTCCCGTGGGATAGGGATCCAGGGACATTCTTGCGTACCACTTATGCTAGAAATTTGAGCTCGTACGGCGAGGAAGAGGACAGGACCCGAGGGGAAGCTCACCATCGCCTACGGGGATGTGCGGGAGCGTCTGGAGAGGGATAGCCGTGAGGGTTTGTCTTGTTCCCGTGGGCTCGGTATGAGGGGATGAGTTCGAGGGCTCCCAGGGTGACGGCCCGCGGCGGAAGATCTTTGCGGGGCTTGACTTGTGATGTCATGTATGCAGGGAGCGGGTCTTACAGCGGCATGGCCCGGTGTGCTTCCGTGGCTCAGGGACCCTCCCTTTGGGATGCTTGATTCCGGGACATGGACGTGCTCGATTTCGAGAGGTACCTTGGCGGTGTCGGCGCGAGGAGTTCATTTTATATGGAGAGGAGTACGGGGCCTTCGTGAGGAGGAAGGCGAGGACGCCGCGAGTGCGCGCGGGAGAGAGCTGGCCCGCGAGCTCCCAGAGGTTCCGATGCGGGACCGGATTTCACGTATGTCCGGGGGACGGATCGAGGAGGAGGGTGTACATGCCCGTTCGGAGCGAGCTCTGCTGCATACAGTGGACCCCGATAGATCGGTGAGTGTGCTTGACTCTTTTCCATCTTGGCATCTTTTACGTATTTTTCTCTTTTTGTTGTTGAGTATAAGCTTGTATTCTTGGCGTTTCCTTAGGCTGCTTGTTGGTGCGGAGTCCGGGGAGAGCCTATGATATTCTGACTCGCCGTTACGTGGCGATGAGGTCGTTTGCGAAGAAGATGGCGTCGAAGATGTCTTGCCGGTCTTCGCGTCGTGTGCCAGCGTACGAGCCTATGCCTTCGAGGCATTGCAGCAGCGTTCCTCCGCCTAGAGCCGAGCCGGAGCCGCGGCGGGGAGGGACCTTTGAGGCGGCATAGCATGGATGCCGGGACATCTTCGGGAGGCTGCGGGGCCTTCGAGGGAGCGGCCCTTTGCTCCGATTCGTACCTCGCGTGGCGCGCGGGGTGAGGGTTCCTCGAGCCTTCTTTCTTTGATCCTTTCGCCGGATTTGATCCTTCGAGTACTTTTCGTGGGAGCCTCGGGCGGGTGCTCGGTATTCGGCGACGAGGATGTGACGGGCGGATTCGGCCAGGATGCCCAGACTTTTCTTTGGAGGACCTCGGCGAGGATGATGATCTTTGAGATTACGATTAGTATTCATTTGCTTTCCCTCTTTTTCATATCCCTCTTTTTTTTTGTTTAGCAACGAGACATTTATTGGTACACTGTAATAAAACACATGTATTTGCATGGCAAACGGCATTTTATTTTAAGATGTTATGTCATTTATTTTTGTGATTCTGGGAATTGTCCTAGAAATTGTTGCTATTATTATTTTTTATTTTTGTACATGCCACGTGAAATTTGAGAGTGTGTTTGTGGGTAGTGTTTGTTTGCAGGGAATGGCTTTGGCCGGTGTTTGGGCGGTTTGGAGCAAGGTTTGCTTGAGGACGGTGGTTTTATGCTTGTTTCTTTGGGAAATGGGTTCTTTTTGCAAGGAGGTCCGTACGGACATACTTAGCATGCAAAGAAGGTCCGTACGGACCAACCTTGCTTTGGGAAGGACATAAATGCTTTCCGATTAATGCAGTTTCTTCCCTCATTTCCCCATTTGCGGCCATTTTCGAGCTTTCTTCCCCATTTTCTCTAGGAACCTCCATTTTTGCCATGGATTCTTCGTACGTCCCTAGAATTTTGCCGAGGCTTTCGCGGGAGAGGCAAGCACACTTCCTTGAGCGGTTGAAAACGTGGATGCGGCGCCGTATGAGGCATCGGGGAGACGGGCTTTCGAGGTAAGGTTTCGTCTTTGCTCGGTTTGGTCTTTTAAGGAGTTGGTTCTGATTGGGATTTGTTGCGGGCGGCCGCGAAGTTGCAGGATGTTAGGAGGCACGTGTCTTTGTTTCTCCTACAATGAAATGGTGCCCACTTTTGAGGATTTTCGGGCTTTGATTGGAGGGCCGGAGAGTGGAGGCCATCTCGCTTCCTTTGATTGGTGGTCTGTGGTGAGCGTGAAGCTTGCGAGACTTTCTTCGTGCTTCGTTGGAAGAAGTGCGGGGCATGATCCTTGATTCGGGTCATATCGACATTTACGAGTGCTTAGGAGCGGTTCATGGTTGATGATGAGAGTGACGTCTCTTGGGATGTATTTGCCTTGTGCGTGATGGCGACAGCTTTTACAGTCGGTTCCGCTTGGCATTTGTGATGGCGCTTTGCTAGATGTGGTAGAGACGCTGCGGAGCTGGAGAGGATATTGTCCCGTTGGTCTTTGGGGAGACTCTTCATGGTATCGGACCGTCAGCGGCCCAGGGATCGTTTTATGAGAGGGGAAGCCCGCTTTGCTCACCTTGTGGGCTGCGAGAGAGACTTCGAGCCATGCCAGAGGCTCAGGCGTCGTTGCCCGTGGTCATTTGCTCGGCGACCTCTTGTGTTGGATATGGATCGATCACTTTGGGAGAGATGGATGGCACGGCTTGAGTACAGCATCGGATCCTTGGTGGGTTCCGCCTTTGGAGGATTGAGACCGGGAGGATCTTGCGAGGAAGGGTCCTACGTTGTCGAGTTCCGGGTTTGTCTTGGTCCTCCTTCTATATTCCGTCGCTTGTTTCCGGCGGTTTGGGATGAAGCGGGAGCCTTTGTTGGTGCAGGATGACCTTGCTACTGCGGAGGTAGTTCCTCTTTGTATGGCGGCTTCGGGTGCCTTCTTGTATTGTACGAGGTATGGAAGTATTCCGCTTTCCCTCTGTGGTACTCCTTAGACGTCGGGGAGCGTTGTATTGACGACTCGGTATACGGCTTTGGTATGAAAGCGGCATGTTGGGCGATCCCAGTGGTCTTGGAGAGAAGGCGTGCGCGGTCTGCAGGACCCGGTTGCCGTAGTAGCTATTGCCTTAGGAGTGCCGAAGCTTTGGTCGACCCTTTGGATGTGACGGGAGACACTTTGTTTGACTACGAGACTAGAGTTGACCGGCGACGGGGAGAGGTCCTCTTTTACGGACTCGCGGGGAGGAGATCCGAGCCGAAGCACGGGCGAATGAAGCCACGAGAGCTCTTGGATTGTTTGACTCTACGAGGAGGACCCCGGATCTCGGAGCGAGAGACGCGAGTTGGTTCACGTGGAGCGAAAAGAAGACTCGCGGGGACGAGGGAAGAAAGGAAAGAATGGCGAGGGACAAGCGCGAGATGGCGCGGAATGACCCTCTAGGTATCCATTCATTGCATTGCAAACACATTATTAGTTAAATGTATTAAAATTTGTCTTTTAGCATGTTGTGAACTTGAGAGTAGACCGTGCTTGAACTCATCGAAATGTTGTAACCGTTAGTGATTTGTGATTTACTTTTAAAGCTTTGTCGAGACGCAAGATCTTTTGTTTGCCTTTGCCACATTTGTGCACTTTGTCGGCGTCCATCTTTGGACTTTTACATTTGCATCCGCGGAAGACGATGCAGGCCACGACGGCAATCCCTTTCTTTGAGGCTTTGTGCTTGGGCGAGAGGTTGAATGCTCCCTTGACAAGTCGTTTTGACGGTCTTTTCGTAGCTTCCTTGCCTCTTGTTGGCGTCGGGCTCTTGACCTCAATTTTTGCGGCTTACGCTTGAGCTTTTTTTGTTTTTTTTTTTGTGAGCCCTTGCTCGAGCTCTTTTTTTTTTGTGAGCCCTTGCTCGAGCTCTCTTTTTTTATATTTTTTTTGTGAGCCCTTGCTCGAGCTCTCTTTTTTTTTTTTTTGAAGCGCGTAAGGGCGAAGACAAGCCCCTGGCTTGGAAGCAGACATGAGTCAGTCGTTTGATCTTTGAAGTGACCCTCGGATGTCCTTTGATGTTGCCGCCGTCGTTTGACTTGGTCAAGGTGGCTTTGGGGCGTGTTCTTGAAAAGTGCGTAGCTTGATGGAGGTCTTGATTGACATTCAAACTTTTGACTTTTTGTGTATTTTTAGACCGGACCAATTAAGGTTGCCTACGTTCCCCGGACTAGAGGGCTCGGAGTGCACGTAGTTCGACACTACATGGAGTGCCCGAGATGCGCGGTTGTTCTTCTTCGGGCGAAGTATCTGCGAAGTTTGCTTCCGTTGGCTGGATTCATGAAGGGATTGCCGTCTAGGTGCAGTCGGCTTCATGGCGCCTCGGAGAAGATCTTTTGAACCACGAAAGGGCCGATCCATGTGGGTTCCCATTTTCCCAGTGGGTTGGTTCGAGTGGGAGGCTTTCTTTGAGTCTGAGTCACGCTTCCACGATGTCTCGGGATTTGACTTTCTTGTCGAAAGCTCTAGCCATCTGCTTTGATAGGCTCGGACGTGTTCCATGGCCTTTAGTCGTCGCTCATCTAGCGAGCCAATTCGTCATGTCGGCCGGAGCCATTCGACTTCGTTGATGTCATTTTCCAGCGGCACTCGGAGTGAGGAATTTCTAGCTCGATGGGAAGGGCTGCTTCCATCCCGTACGTCGGGGCAAATGGGGTTTCTCCCGTGGTGTTACGGCCCGTGTGCGGTAGCCCCAAAGTGCAAGGTGCGGCTTCTCGGGCCAATCTCGTCCTCGGGTGGTCATTTTCGGATGATCCGTTCGAGGGTTTTGTTTCTTTGCTTCCACGGCGCCGTTTGTTTGTGGCCGGTAGGGAGAAGATTTGTGACGTGTGATCTTGAATTCAGCCCGGCGATGCAGCCGAATTCCCCTTCGAAGTGTGAGCCGTTGTACGATATGACCTCATTTGGGATGCCGTATCGGCATATGATGTTTTCCTTGAGGAAATGCGCGACCTTCTTGGAGGTGAGTACCTTGTAGGACTTGGCTTCGACCCATTTGGTGAAGTAGTCGATGGCTACTAAGATGAACTCGTGACCGTTCTTTGCTGGCGGAGCGATTTTCCCGATGACGTCAATTCCCCCAGTGGCAAAGGGCCAAGGTGTAGTCATGCGGTAGAGATCGTGGGGTGGTAGATGATTGAGGTTGGAGAACCGTTGGCACTTGTCGCGGCTTCGGACAAAGTGGATGCAATCTGCCTCCATGGAGATCCGGTAGTAGCCCATCACGAGAATGATTTGCATCGGGGCTCACGGCGTTCATGTGGGGACCGCAAGCCCCATTGTGGACTTCGTTCATGAACTTGCGCTTCTTCTTGGGCGATGCGGCGTAGGAGTGGCCCGTGGTAGCGTTTCTTGTATAGCATGTCCCGAGGATGACGAAGTGAGAGGCAAGGCGTTTTAGGGCCATGATGCTCTTGGTTTTGACCCCTCTGTGTGTGGGTCTTCCTTGTTCATGAAGGTGGTTTCCCGCTCTTGAGGTATTGGAAGATCTTGGTTTGTCTTTGGAAATGGCGTCGGACTTGCGTCTCTTTGGCTCTTGACAATCTTGCAAATCGTTGTGATTAAAACCTTCTCGGCAGCTTGGGCCCGGTTTTTCTCTCGTTTGACCACATGCTTAAATGTTTGCTTGATGCATTTATTTAATTAATGTGTTTGCCTTTTGTATAGATGAATTGTTATTAACTTGTTTTGATTAGTTAATATCATCATTTGTTAAAAGATGCAATGAAATGATTTTTTTTTTTTAGGAAGGTCGGACCTTTTATTGAAAGCGTGAAAGGCGTACATTGTTGACAAAGATTCACAATCGTCGGGCGTAAAGCCGTCAAAAGACTCAAAAAGATGTGAATACACAGAGACAACAAGACTCGAAGCTAGACTATAGGCGACGAGGGATTGGACCGAGCTTCATTACTCTCGGATAGGCTGTAGCTCTAGAGGGAGTAGTCTTTGGTTCGGGTGGCCAATCTTCCCTTGGCATGAGTCCGGAAAGTAGCTTGCATGCGGTTCGATTTCAAACCGGATCGCGGAGGTTTTGGTGCTCCCACGATGATGTCCCTCCATTAGTGTTGCCACCGAGTCCTTGGGGGTTTTTGATGATAGAAGTCGGCGAGGGCTACTTCTAGGAGGCGAAGCATTCGGCGGTCGGAGTGGATTCTTGCGATGTTGATCACTTTCATAGAATACGCTTCTTTATGCAGGATCTTTGCTTGGGCGACGTTTACAATGTACGATTCGGCGGACATGCTATATCTCCTTCCACGATTAAGCCTTGGAGGAGGTTGCGCCATTGTTCGTCAGTCGGACACGGAATGTTGAATTGAACTAGGCGTGATGGTTTGTCCCCGTAAGATCCGAGAGTGTCGGCTAGAGGGTTGTCTTGTACCGGGGATCGGTGATGAGCCGGTTTGCAAGAGGGTTTTCGGCGAAGTAAGGGTCTACTCCTCGATCAATCTCCATTAGGGCATCCATCTCTTGATCCTCTCTCGAAGCATTCTTCACGATCGCATATATCGAGTTGTCATCGACCCATGAGTTCTTCAATTTCCGGCTCGTCGCGGCTTAGAGCGTGGATGTAAGGATCCACTTCGTGGCGGGACGGGGTAGGAGAATCATGCAGAGAAGAGTATTCGGTCATGTCGGGACCTTCTTAAGGTCATAACTGGCGGCCAAGCACTTGCCATTACTGCTTTGCTTCCGCGGATCACTTCGATCGCTCCATTGGCATTGATGAATTTCACGCATTGGTGAAGAGTAGATGATCTTTGCTTTCATCGATGTATCCAAGGCCGTCCCAACAAAGCGAGAGAAGGTTGGTTTTGATTTCCACGACTTGGAACTCTCACAGGCTCCGGTTGTACGTCGAATTGGATCCTCAAATTGATGACTCCTACGATTGGTCGTGCGGTGGAGTCGTAGGCTCGGATTACCCGAGGTGAAGGCCTTATCGAGAGAAGCGGTCGATGCGGAGTCGTTTCAATGTGCTTAAAGCGATGATGTTGGCGGAGCCGTTATCAATCAAGACGTTCGGGAGGAAGAACATCTCTATCTTTATGAGGATGAGGAGGGCTTCGTTGTGCCGATTCTCACATATTGGCAAGTCATCGTCTGTGAAGGCTAAACCGCTTCCCGTGCTACCGTTGGACTCGGTCTCTTAAGAGGAACGTTCGATCCATCCATTTGTATGCCTTGGGTGGGGCAAAGATCGTAGGGAGACGGTTGCCCTTGGGCGTTCTTGTCGGAATTCCCGGTCACGAGACCTTTTGACTCTTGTTTCACGCTCCCGATCGTAGCGGGACGGCATGCGACGGTTTCGGAAATTGCGAGGAGTCTGCTCTCGCTTGGAGTTTCGTCGAAGGCTATTGAGTTTACCACTGTCGTTAGGGGAATGGATTTCCGATGGTATTGGGACCACGAGGCGTTCCAATTTTCCCTCCTCAATGAGCCCCTGGACCACTGCTTGAGTACGAAGCAATTGTCGGTGGTGTGGCCGGGGTAGTTGTGGAAGGCGCGGTGCTTGCTCATATCCATGTTGGGTTTGAGGGTCTTCGGTTGGAAATTCTCGAGTGGTTTGAGAAGATTTCGCTTCACCAAAGCTTCAAATACTTGACCCGAGGCATTTCCGAGGTTATCTAAATCTTTGGGCGTAGGAAGCGAGGGGGTTGTTATTCTTTGGGGCGCTTGATCGCGGTTTACTTGAGCTCAGTTACGAATGTAGTGCTGCCTTTGTTCATTTGCTTCCTTTCCTTTGGTCGGGCGGGAGTTGAAGTTGCCGGAGTTTGTTCGATAAGCGGTAAGATGAGGCGGGGGTTCTTTGTTGCCTTTTGAAGACTCGAGTCTTTTCAAACTTTGTCCGGCGTTGACCATGGCACGGAGATCTGGATAGAAATGGTGGGCGATCAAGGTCCTCAAAGATGGCTTGAGGCGGGAATGGAAGATGTCCATCTGCTCTTCTTTGGAAAGTGGATCCATTATCTCGCTTAGCTTCAGTTCCATCTTTTGTAGAACTCGCCCTTTGGTTCGTCATCCTTTTGTTCGGTGGCTTGCGGAGTCATGGCGGTTTGTTTCCCATTCAAGATTGGCGCGGTACTTCTCAGGAAGATTTCAACGATCGATCCCACGTGGAGCGGTTTTACGCCTTCACATTGAGGAACCACCTTAGTCTTTGTGGATTTGAGGAATGCTGAAAATGATCGCCATCTGTTGAGGGTTGCCCCTTTGGCTCTCATACCCGGGGCGTAGGTGTCGATGTGGGTTTTGGGCATTACATGTTCCGTCAAACTTTTCCATTTCCGGCATCTGAACTTTGGAGGGAGAGGGACCACTTTGTTCGGATCGGTAGGCGGGGAGGGAGTCCTTCCGAGAACTAGCTAGCTTGCCTTGCATGTCTTTCATTTGTTCAATCGGCCAAGCCATGTGGGGATCGGTATGCGAGGTGGGTTACCGTTTTCGGGGACGGAAGCAGAAGATGGAGGTGGATTGGGTGATGGGATCGCCATTCGGGAGTCTTGGGGAGGTAGTTGAGTGTATACCAACCCATACCACAGGGTGTTGAAGTTGAGGCGTGATTGCCGGGTCGCTAAGGGTTGTGTTTGGGAGGCTGGGGAAATGATTCGTTAGCCCCGATTGGCGAGACTAGCGGGTGGCAAACTTGAGATGTCGGGATATCCGCTCGGGATGCTGTCCTTGGTAAGAATGGGGACTTTTGATTGTGGTTGCGAGGCTCGTATAGAGGCAAGGATTGAATCACTGGGGATACCGAGATGCATTAGGATACGGCGGAGCGAGCACGTATGTGTCTTTGTTGGTGCGGAAACTTGATGTGCGGGCGGAAGCCGGCTGTCTTGAGCGGGCATGTCGGGCCTTGGCCCAGCGCTGAGGAGCTTTGGCGAAGGCGCTTTGCGTTCTTTGGGATCTCGTAGCTTGGCGGAGGCGGGACTCTTGATAGCTTTGAGAAAAGGGAGCCGGTATATCTTCGATCCTACATGAGAACAAGGTTCCGTCGGGTTGGGAGGCTGCAGCTGTTCCTCGAAGACGCAAGGTGTCGGCGATCCGAGCTTCTTTGTTCTTCTTGGCGCTTCTTGATGGTTTCGAAGGCTCGCGGCACCTCCTCCATTGTGCTGGAGGTTCCTTAGTGGCGGGGTTCCGTTTCCCTCACTTTGTTATCTGTTGATCCGTCATGGGGAGTATTGGACGGTGCGGACCGTTGAAGCTGGAAGGGCTATCGGACCTTGTGACCTCGATGCGAAAAGGCGGCTTCCGGGTATTCTCAACCACTCTCGGTTATTTGGAGGGGTGACGGGCAAGGATTTAGACACGGGAATGGCCTAACGGGATAGAAGGGGAAAGCTCACGTGGCATGCGGTTTCCGTTTCTTTTATTTTTGATTTTTTTTTGTTGTTTTAATTTACTTAAAACATGTTTTCTCAGAATCCTAGGTAGGTTGGAAAAGATTGCTCTTCTTTTCGCAACTATGCTAGATCTGGGTCGATGGAGACCATACGTGCGGCTATAAGCCCCTCGTTTTGCACACAGTATTTCGACATCCCGGGGTGGGCAGGCCCGGGCGAGGGTCCTATAGTGCAAGCGGTTTCCACCGGCCTAAAGAAAAATCGAACCTAAGGACCGAGCTTTGTCATGTTCGTTTTGATGCGTTAGCCATGTGAATAGTGAACCGAGCCGGCCACTGAGTCAAGATCGGAGTCAAGAGTTCGGCATGACCTCTCTTTACCTTGCTTGCGCAAGGGATGCAGTGACGTTAGGCGTTGGGTGGGTCATATCGTCATGGGCGACGTATCAAAGGCGTGATGACATGGTGTCATGCGGCATGGATGTATATCGGGACGGAACATCGTGCAGGTGTAGCCGGAAATCAAGATCGGAGTCAAGATTTTAGCATGACCTTTCATCGCTTTGCTTGCGCAAGGGATCTTGAGTTAGAGCCTTGACTCGAGAAAAATGGCCGGCATGGTATATGTATCCAGTTTGTATGACACGGGCCAGGTAAAAACCAGCGAGTACGGGCGAGTGTGACTCAAGACTCAAACGTGCGGGGTTGACGCTTGGCTAGGATGGGATGTTTGGAATGATCCCGTGCGCGCCCAAGAGGCCTAGGAAGACCAAACGGTGCAAGCGAGACCACTCGGGTTAAGGGTTGTAGTGTGCGGTGTATCCAAGGCGGCGGTGCGCGTAGTGTGCGGTGTAACCGAGGCGGCGGTGTGAGTAGAGTGCGGTGTAACCGAGGCGGCGGTGCGCGTAGTGTGCGGTCTCTAAAATTCTTTTACGAGTAAAATAGAAGTTTTTGAAGAATTTTAAATGTATGCACGAGATGTATATTGATGCATTTTTTTTTTTTTATTTTTATTTTTTTTTGTAAAAATAAAAACGTAAAGCACGATGCACACACACACAACAGTTAAAGGAAGGGGTAAAATGAAAGTTTGACCCTCATCATCGTTTAAAAATCTTTTGTTTTGTTTAAAAGTTTTTAAAACAAAATTCTCCCCAGCCCAGTCGCCAGGAAATTACCCGGATCAGAAAGGCTTCGCGGCCCAGGCATGCGGCATCTTTCGCGTTGGAGCGAGGTGTCTCGCCGTTTGTTTTTTGTAGAGTCGCCACGCCGTTTTTATTAAGCCCAAAACATTGAAAAAGGGCATCGGTTTAAAGATAATTTTAAACTGTTTTTGTGTGATGAGATTTTGAGTTCGGAGGTCGAGATGACTCCCGGGAAGAGAATATTAGAATATTAGAAGCTCACAGAGTAGCCTCGTAAAACGAGTCTTTCGGATACCCTAATATCCTTTAAATGTTGTGTGTGTGTGTGTGTGCTTTTAAAAAATGCATGCTTTGTATCGGATGTCTACATTGTATGCTATGTATGGAAATGTATTGAAATAGTAATGGAAGGAAGCCTTACCAATGTTGGTTCGTGTCATCTTCCGCTTGGGAATAGTGTTTGAGGTCAGTAGCGTTCGGTACGGATCGGGATTGCTTCGGGAGAATGCCGGTTGTCCGCGGACGGGATTTCAGCGTGAGTTGAGGTTGTAAGGCTGCGTTCGGGCGAGAGGTTCGGCGTGCGTGGGGATCGTCGGGATCACTCGGGCAGGGGATTTCGGCGTGCGTTGTGGTGGCGAGAGTCACTCGGGCGGAGATTTCGGCGTGGTTTGGGATCGTCGGTTTGACTCGGAAAGAGCCGGGACACCGTGGAAAGACCGAGGCAAGGCCTCGGAGTACCACGAGGGGGCCTCGAGTACCTCGAGAGTGCCTCGGGCGGCAGAGAGCGTCTCGGGAGCGCTCGGGGAGGCTTCGGAGCACCACGAGGAGCTCGGAAGGCCTCGGAAGGATCCGAAAGGGCGGGAGTGCCTCGAGGACTTAGAGGGAGCCGAGAAGGCTAAGGGAGGAAGAGAGAGAAGAGGGAGGTGTGTGAAAATGAGGAGGGGAGCCCTCTATTTATAGTAAAAATTTCGGAGCAAAGAGGTCCGTACGGACCTTCTTGGTTATCCGAAATTTTGGATTTCCTCGATTTGAGGGAATCTGCAATGATGGAGAATATTACGGAATGATGATGTCCCCATGCAAGAAGGTAAAGTACGGACCATCTCGGCATGCGAGAGGTCCGGGGTACGGACCAACCATGCATTTGAAGTAATCATTTCTTAGGGATTTGAGGGAATATTGTGGACTTTAAGGGGATTTAGTAATCATTGAAACAAAGAGGTCCGTACGGACCTTAATTTCTTTCGATTTCTGAAAATTCCCGAAGGTCCTTTTGTCCCTTTTATCCCGGGGAAGGCTCCTCCGCTTGGTTTGGTTGGGGGTTTGAGAGGGTTTTGAGTGCGGGAGGTCTCAGGGGCTGCGTTGATGAGTACTGGGTGTTTCCGTGTGTTTGAAAGGGGGTGATCAGTTGGGGTACTTACTTATGCTATTTATGTATGTACATTATGAGAAAAATTATCGTGTAGTGATAATTTTTGTGAAAAAAATGTGACATGTGCCGTGTTTTGTGACGGGTTTTGTCTGAAAGTGAGTGCCGTGTAGGGACGGATTTTTTGAAAATGTATTATGCAGTGTGTGCTAGTGTTTTTGGGTGACGGACTTTGTGGGGAAAATATGTGCAATATGTGCCGTGTTTTGTGACGGAGTTACATGTGCCTTTGCCGTGTTGGGACGGACTTTTGAAATGTGTCGTGTAGGGCTTAATCCCTTTTGAGAAAATGTGTACAGTGTGCGCCGTGTTTTGTGACGGTTGCATGAGAAAAATTATATGTATGTAGAAAATTATGTGCAATGTGTGCCGTGTTTTGTGACGGAGTTATTTGTAAAAAAAAAAAAAAATATATGCAATGTGTGCCGTGTTTTGTGACGGGTTATTTTTTCATGGCTTTCCGTGTTGGGACGGACTTTGTGCCTTTTGTTTTATATTAGAATGCGTGATTGACGTACCTTTGCTTTGTGTTTACTGCGGATCTGGGCTTATGGCAAGGAAGGCCTAGAAGGATGAAGACTTCGGGGATCGCTCGAAGGCATTTGTAGAGGCTGTGGCGGCGGATGCACGATATTTCCGTGGATGGTAGGCGAGTCCCAGGAAATTTGGTTTGCGCCCGGCACGGGGGTGTTCGTTGAGAACCTGGCCGGAGTTTCGACACGAGGAAGAACAAGAGCGTCTTCCTTGGCCTTTCCAGTATTGGTGGGATACCACCCGCACCTTCCATCGGAGCTGGGGAGAGGTGACGGTGATGCGGCCAGAGCTTTGCTTTGCGATACCAGGCTTTCCTTCAAAGGAGGGCCGGTGCGGTGGAGGATATGATCTCCGATCTTTGTGTTGACCGGAGGCGGTTGGGCTTTGAGCCTCGTCCTCGCGGGGGCACAGGCATGTTGTATAGTGATGCGGAGGCGAAGATCACGTCCGGCATTGGGGCCTATGTTCGGGGTACCGGCGGGGTGGACGGCGGAGCAGGCAGCGCGCTCCTTTTGTGGTATGCACTTTCCGAGACTTTGTTCTCGAACCACGCGGCTAACGGCTCCCTTTGCTACATTGGGAGAGCTTGATTGACTGGATAGAGTTTGTGACATCGCTTAGGGGCGAGCGGGCTTGGCGAAAGCTCTCACTTTTCCTTGGACCGGTTTAGGCCCAGGGGTGTGGCCCTTGATTCATTGGCTGTTTTGACTTCGCTTTGGAGGTATGAGTTTATTGCCGTTTTTGATTTAGCAACTTGTCGCTTCTCCGTTTTCTTTTGCGGTGAGCCTTCTCTACATTTTTTTGTCACAGTGTGGTTTATAGATTTTCCGGTGTTTCACAAAATTGGGATAGAGATCACAGAGGCGATTCTTTGCGTACCTGCTATCTTTAAAAATTTGGGCTCGCTCTGCGGCGAGGAAGAGGAGGACCCGGCGAGGGAAGCTCACCATCGCCTATGGGGATGTGCGGGGAGCGTGCGGAGCGGGATAGCCCGGAGGGGTTCGTCTTGTTCCCGTGGGCTCGGTATGAGGCGATGAGTTCGAGGGCTCCCAAGGTGGCAGCGCTTGACGGAAGATCTTCTGCAGGGGGCTTGACTTGTGATGTCATGTAGCTCACAGGAGCGGGTCTTACAGCGGCATGGCCGGTGTGCTTCCCGTGGCTCCGAGGACCCTCCCTTTGGGATGCTTGATTCCCGGGACATGGATGTGCTTGATTTCGAGAGGTACCTTGGCGGTGTGGGGCGCAGGAGTTCATCTTGTATGGAGAGAGATGCACGGGGCCTTCGTGAGGAGGAAGGCGAGGGCGCACCTTGGTGCGCGAGGGAGAGAGGAACTGGCGCCCGCGAGGGCTCCCCCGAGAGGTTCGATGCCGGGGCCGTATTTCACGTATGTCACAGGGGGACGGATCGAGGAGGAGGGTGTACATGCCTCACGTTCCTGAGCGACTCTGCTTGCATACAGTGGATCCCGATAGATCGGTGAGTGTGGTGACTCTTTTCCATCTTGGCATCTTTTTTCTGCATTTTCTCTTTTTGTTGTCGAGTGTAAGCTGTGTATTCTTTGAGCGTTTCCTTGGCCGCTTGTTGGTGCGGAGTCCCAGGAGAGCCTATGATATCTTGACTTCGCCGTTACGTGGCGATGAGGTCGTTTGCGAAGAAGATGGCTTCGAAGATATCTTGCCGGTCTTCGCGACGCGTGCCGGCGTCTGAGCCTATGCCTTCGAGGCATTACGTAGAGCGTTCCTCCGCCTAGAGCCGAGCCGGAGCCGCGAGCGGGAGGACCTTTCGAAAAGGCCGGCATAAGCATGGATGCGGGGCGTCTTGGGAGCTCAGGAGCCGCGAGGAAGCGGCCCTTTACCAGCGTTCTTCCCTCGGCGGGATCACGGGGTGAGGGTTCCTCGAGCCTTCTTTCTTTGATCCTTTCGCGGATTTGATCCTTCGGATTATTTTGAGTGGCGACCTCAGGCGGATCATTACTCTACGATGGACGAGGATGTGACGGGCGGGAGTTCACGGATGCCGGAGCTTCTCTGCGGGAGGACCTTGGCCGAGGATGATGATGCTTTGAAGAATTACGATTAGTATTCATTTGCTTTCCCTCTTTCATATCCCCCTCTCTTTTTTTTTGTTTAGTTTAACAGAGACATTTATGGAGTACTGTAATAAAACACTTGTATTTGCATGGCAAAAGTATTTTATTTTAAGATGTAATGTCATTTTTGTGATTCCCGGGATTTGTCCTAGAAATTGTTGCTATTATTATTTATTTTTGTACATGCCACGTGGTGAGAGTGCATTTGTGGGTAGTGTATGTTTGCAAGAATGGCTTTGGCCGGTGTTTGGGCGATTTGGAGCAAGGTCTGCGAGGACGGTGGTTGTTATGCTTGTTTCTTTGGGGAAAATGGGTTCTTTTGCAAGGAGGTCCGTACGGACTTACTTAGCATGCAAAGAGGTCCGTACGGACCAACCTTGCTTTTGGGAAGGAGATAAATGTTTTCCAGTGTCCGGTTCTTCCCCATTTCCCCATTTGCAGCCATTTTCGAGCTTTCTTCCCCATTTTCTCTAGGAACCTCCATTTTTGCCATGGATTCTTCGTATGTCCCTAGAATTTTTCCGAGGCTTTCGCAAGAGAGGCAAGCACACTTCCTTGAGCAGCTGAAAACGTGGATGCGGCGCCGTATGAGGCATCAGAGACGGGCTTTCGAGGTAAGGTTTCGTCTTTGCTCGATTTGGTCTTTTAAGGAGTTGGTTCCTGATTGGGATTTGTTGCGGGGCTGCCGCGAAGTTACAGGATGTTAGGAGGCATGTGTCTTGTTTCTCCTACAATGAAATGGTGCCCACTTTTGAGGATTTTCGGGCTTTGATTGGAGGGCCGGAGAGTGGAGGCCATCTCGCTTCCTTTGATTGGTGGTCTTTGCGGTGAGCGTGAAGCTTGCGGGCTTTCTTCGTACTTCGTTGGAAGAAGTGCGGGGGCATGATCCTTGATTCGGGTCATATCGACATTTACGAGCTGCCGGAGCGGTTCATGGTTGATGATGAGTGGCGTCTCTTGGGATGCATTCGCCTTGTGCGTGATGGCGATGCTTTTCATGGTCGGCTCCGCTTGGCATTTGTGATGGCGCTTTGCTAGATGTGGTAGGAGCGCTGCGAGTGGAGAGGATATTGTCCCGTTGGTCTTTGGGGAGACTCTTCATGGTATCGACCGTCGCGGCCCAGAGGATCGTTTTATGAGAGGAAGCCCCGCTTTGCTCACGCTTGTGGCTGCGAGAGAGACTTCGAGGCCATGCCAGAGGCTCAGACGTCGTTTAGCCCGTGGTCATTTGCTCAGCGACCTCTTGTGTTGGATATGGATCGATCCGCTTTGGGAGAGATGGATGGCACGGCTTGAGTACGCATCGGATCCGGCTGGTGGGTTCCTTGCACTTTGGAGGATTGAGACTAGGAGGATCTTGCGGGGAAGGGTCTACGTTGTCGAGTTCCGAGGTTTGTCTTGGTCCTCCTTCTATATTCCGTCGCTTGTTTCCGGCGGTTTGGGATGAAGCGGGGAGCCTTTGTTGGGCTGCAGGATGACCTTGCTGCTGCGGAGGTAGTTCCTCTTTGTATGGCGGCTTCGGGTGCCTTCTTGTATTTTACGAGGTATGGAAGTATTCCGCTTTCCCTCTGTGGTACTCCTTAGGCGTCGGGAGAGTGTCGTGTTGACGACTCGATGCGGCACTTTGGTATGAAGCGGCGTGTTGGGCGATCCCAAGTGGTCTTGGAGAAGCGAGGCGTGTAAGCGATTACAGGACCCGGTTGCCGTAGTAGCTATTGCCTTAGGAGTGCCGAAGCACAGTCGACCACTTTGGATGTGACGGGAGACACTTTGTTTGACTACGAGACTAGAGTTGACCGGCGACGGGGAGAGGTCCTCTTTTACGGGACTCGCGGGGAGGAGATCAGCCGAAGCACGGGCGAATGAAGCCACGAGAGCTCTTGGATTGTTTGACTCTACGGGGAGGACCCCGGATCTCGGGCGAGAGACGCGAAGTTGGTTCACGTGGAGCGAAAGAAGACTCGCCGGGGACGAGGGAAGAAAGGGAAAGAATGGCGAGGGACAAGCGCGAGATGGCGCGGAATGACCTCCTAGGTATCCATTCATTGCATTGCAAACACATTATTTGTTAAATGTATTAAAATTTGTCTTTTAGCATGTTGTGAACTTGAGAGTAGACCATGCTTGAACTCATCAAGAAATGTTGTAACCGTTAGTGATTTGTGATTTACTTTTAAAGCTTTGTCGAGACGCAAGATCTCTTGTTTGCCTTTGTTTCTTTTGTGCACTTTGTCGGCGTCCATCTTTGGACTTTTACATTGCATTTGCGGGTGAAGCGATGCAGGCCATGACGGCAATCCCTTTGCTTAGGCTTTGTGCTTGGGCGAGAGGTTGAATGATCCCTTGACAAGTCGTTTGACGGTCTTTTTCGTAGCTTCCTTGCCTCTTGTTGGCGTCGGAGCTCTTGACCTCTTTTTGCGGCTTACGCTTGAGCTTCTTTTTTTTTGTGAGCCCTTGCTCGAGCTCTCTTTTTTTTTTATTTTTTTTTGTGAGCCCTTGCTCGAGCTCTTTTTGTGAGCCCTTGCTTTTTTTTTGAAGCGCGTGAGGCGAAGGCAAGCCCTGGCTTGGAAGCGAGACATGAGTCGATCGTTTGATCTTTGAGTGACCCTCGGATGTCCTTTGATGTTGCCGCCGTCGTTTGACTTGGTCAAGGTGGCTTGGGGCGTGTTCTTGAAAAGTGCGTAGCTTGATGGAGGTCTTGATTGACATTCAAACTTTTGACTTTTTGTGTATTTTTTAGACCGGACCAATTAAGGTTGCCTACGTTCCCCGGACTAGAGGGCTTTCAGTGCAACGTAGTTCGACACTACATGGAGTGCGAGATGCACGGTTGTTCTTCTTTAGGCGAAGTATCTGCGAAGTTTGCTTCCGTTATTTGGATTCATGAAGGGATTGCCGTCTAGGTGCATCGGCTTCATGGCGCCTCCGGAGAAGATCTTTTGAACCACGAAAGGGCCGATCCATGTGGGTTCCCATTTTCCCAGTGGGTTGGATTCGAGTGGGAGGCTTTTCTTTGAGTACAAGGTCACCTTCCACTGATGTCTCGGGATTTGACTTTCTTGTCGAAAGCTCTAGCCATCTGCTTTGATAGGCTCGGGACGTGTTCCATGGCCTTTAGTCGTCGCTCGTCTAGCGAGCCAATTCGTCATGTCGGCTTGAGCCATTCGACCGTTGATGTCATTTTCAGCGGCACTCGGAGTGAGGGAATTTCGGCTCGATGGGAAGGGCTTGCTTCCATCCGTATGTCGGGAGCAAATGGGGTTTCTCCCGTGGGCATTACGGCCCGTGTGCGGTAGCCCCAAAGTGCAAGGTGCGGCTTCTCGGGCCAATCTCGTCCTCGGGTGGTCATTTTCGGATGATCCGTTCGAGGTTTTGTTTCTTTGCTTCCACGGCGCCGTTTGTTTGTGGCCGGTAGGGAGAAGATTTGTGGCGTGTGATCTTGAATTCGGCCGGCGATGCATCGAATTCCCCCTCGAAGTGTGAACCATTATACGATATGACCTCATTTGGGATGCCGTATCGGCGGATGATGTTTTCCTTGAGGAAATGCGCGACCTTCTTGGAGGTGAGTACCTTGTAGGACTTGGCTTCGACCCATTTGGTGAAGTAGTCGATGGCTACTAAGATGAACTCGTGACCATTCTTTGCTGGCGGAGCGATTTTCCCGATGACGTCAATTCCCCAAGTGGCGAAATGGCCAAGGTGTAGTCATGCGGTAGAGATCGTGGGGAGGTAGATGATTGAGGTTGGAGAACCGTTGGCACTTGTCGCGGCTTCGGACAAAGTGGATGCAATGCGCCTCCATGGAGATCCGATAGTAGCCCATCCACGAGAATGATTTGCATCGGGGCTGCGGCGTTCATGTGGGGACCGCGAAGCCCCATTGTGGACTTCGTTCATGAACTTGTTTGCTTCTTCTTGGGCGATGCGGCGTAGGAGTGGCCCGTAGTAGCGTTTCTTGTATAGCATGTCCCAGAGGATGACGAAGTGAGAGGCGAGGCGTTTTAGGGCCATGATGCTCTTGGTTTTGACCCCTTACGTGTGTGGGTCTTCCTTGTTCATGAAGGTGGTTTCCCGTTCTTGAGGTATTGGAAAGATACGGTTTGTCTTTGGAAATGGCGTCGGACTTGCGTCTCTTTGGCTCTTCGGCAATCTTGCAAATCGTTGTGATTAAAACCTTCTCGCGGCTTGGGCCCGGTTTTCTCTCGTTTGACAACATGCTTAAAGATGTGCTTAATGTATTTGTTCGTTTAATGTGTCTGCGCTTCTTTATCAAGTGAATCGTTATTAGCTTGTTTGTGTGTTAGTTAATTTATCGGTTGTTAAAGATGCAATGAGAGGATACTCGGAAAGATCGAAGCATTCATTAAGAGCATACGGGAATACATTATTGGCAATGAGTTCGTAATCTTCGGCGTGAGGCCATCGGATGACTCGATAGACTCAAATTCAAAGATAATGGACTCGGGATGAGTTTTGACACTAGACTCTAGGACTCGAGGGGTCGAGACCAAGTTGTTCGATCATGTCCTTTTTCTTTGGCGGTGGGTCAGGAGAAGGTGGCCGGTTATTGAGTGGCAATAAGCTTGATAGGAGATGGGGCTTGAAGGGCTTTATGTCACCGTTCCCGATCATTGCTATCACGAGTTATCGAAACAAAATCGATTAGATCGGCATCTCGATTTCTTCTTTGAAGAGCGAGTGGAGCAGTGGCTCGTCCCAAGCATCGTCTGCGGAGTCTTTTGCTTTTGTCTTGGGCATTACTAGCTCGAATGCGGACTCGTCCCGCTTGTTGAAGGCAGGAGTGTTGACGAGAGAGTTTTCGAGTTCTTACGCCAAAGGGAGTTTTCCCGAACCAAAATTCATTGTGAATAGTGGTGGTTGTGGATCCCGGGGCGGTGTGTCGAGAAATGCTCTTCGGACGGGATTTGGCTTGAGGCCTCGAATCTTGCCGAGGTTCTGCTGGAGCTTGTCCATGGTTGTCGGCCGGCTTTGTTTGGCGCTGATCGGCTCTGTTCCCTTTTACGGATCTTCTTCCAAGTTGCCGGCCTTCTTTGTGAAGTACTTGGTCATGTCGAAGGCATGTAAGGACGAAGATCGGAGATTGCGTGCAAGCCTCTTTTGTTATCTGTGGAGCGTTTTCGTGCAGCTCGCTTGTCCTCCGCAATGTGTTCGGGAGTAGGAGAGTATCCCGGGCCGTGCGGGGTATTACGTTCTTTGATATTGATGATACATTGGGTGCCACGATGGCGTTTTCCCAAACCGAGCCCGGGATGTAGTTCATGTGCTTCATCATTTTCATCGGGGGAGGGATCTTGTCCCAAATCAAAGGCGAGTCTATGTGGCATACTTGGGCCTTTGGGCTTTCGATGGTGAACCCTGTTAGCATCATGCCATCGTCGTCGGGTTTTGATCTCTAAGACCGGGACGCCGTTTGTGTCGGTCCTTTCGTTGACTACGCTATCACCGTAGATGATGGTAAGATCTGTTCCTTGGACGAACTTTACGCAGCGATGGAGAGTGGATGCCACCCCATTGATCTGGTGTAGCCGAGGCGTCCCAAAATGGCGGTGAATGTGATCGGGATGTCGATGACTTGGAAATCCGTCGGGACCATTTGTTTTCCGAACCACAAATTCAAGGTGGCTATTCCCAAGGCTTGGGCGGGATGTTGAGTCGTATGCCTTGATTGCACTGAGTCGAGGGCTTTAGATCGGTTGCTTTGATCCCTAGCAAATCCATCATTTTGGCGGGAAGGACGTTCATGGATGATCCCCATCTACCAAGACCCGGGAGACGGCGCTCGTCCGGTTGAACATGTTATGTAGAGAGGCTCGTTGTGAGTCGGCCCCAAATTTTGGAAGGTCGAGCTCTGTGAAAGTGATGATATTCTTTGTAGTTAACATTGCCAATCATACGAGCTTGCTTCATCAGGTGTCCTTGTGATGGGAACCATGGTGCAGGCCGGGCTTTCTTCCAACTTGAGCTTGTGCGGGTAAGATGAAGTGAGTAAGGACCGAGTGAGATGTTGCTGAGTGCGCTTGAGCGTGTCAAGGCAGGATCTTCGGACCTTTGGGTCCAAGATTTCGGCTTCTTTGGCGTAGGGTCCCTTTTCGGTTCGTGGCTCGGGTATGGCTGGCCTTTTGTCTGTCCGTGGAGGATTCATTTGGGATTTGACCGGAACGTGTCGAACATTCACCTCTGGACTTATGGTTTTGCTTGTCTCTCCTATTTACGTAGTGGGAGGAGCACGATTGGCGTAAGGCCAAACTGCGCATTTCAATTCGTTACTGTCATGGCTTTTCTTGAAGCATCAAATAGTGGCTTTGAGATCTTCCCAAGACGGGGTTGGATTATCTGGACCTTCGGGCCTTCGGTGGCGGTGCGGCTTCGTCCCAGTGATCATGGAGCGAGACATTGCCATGGCCTTGTGCGGAAACTAGGCTTCTTTGGAGTAGATGACATAGTAGTCAAACTTTCTGAGGGTTCTCGAGGGTTCCAAGCGTAGGATCACCGGATTCATACCTCTTTTTCGGTTTTTGTTGAGAAGATGGCTTCTTCTTTCTTCGAGGACGGCCCTCATTCATTTCATCTGGAATTCCATTTCCGGACAAGCACACTGCAATCGCGGAACGTCCCACCGGATGTGTTCGTTGTTCGGCGGTGTACCAGGACCTCAAGAGGCTGGATGGGCGAGCTTTCCTACGGAGGGTCTTGTGGCCTTACGTCATAAGCTGCATGGCTCGTATGAGGGTAACGAGGTTGACTTAAGGGAAACAATGAGAGATGTTAGAGGCTGTAGGAGCGGTCATGACTTGGGAAGCCCCGAGGTAGTTGGGTGGCTAATGTTCCGAAGTGGTGCATGGCACCTTCGATCCGAGCTTGTTGCTCACCTTGACGTTTCTCAATAGCCATGAGGACTGCCAAACTTCTTCCAATGTTGGGAAATTTCTTGGGGGTAAGGTCCCGTTTTCATCGTTGTTATCCATGATTTGGCCATGGGGAGTTGACGGAATGTCTGGTGACGAGCTGGGAAGGAGGTAGGACCTTCTTTGTTTTGACACGGGAGACGGGTTCCGGGTACTCTCGACCACTCTTTGTTAGTTGGAGGGGTGATGGGCAAGGTTTAGACACGGGAATGGCCTAACGGGATAAAGGGGAAAGCTCACGTGGCATGCGGTTTCCGTTTCTTTTATTTTTTTTTTTTTGATTTTTTTTTGTTGTTTTAATTTACTTAAAACATGTTTTCTCGAGAATCCTAGGTAGGTTGGAAAAGATTGCTCTTCTTTTTCGCAACTATGCTAGATCCTGGGTCGATGGAGACCATACGTGCGGCTATAAGCCCCTCGTTTTGCACACATGTATTTCGACATCCCGGGGTGGGCGGCCCCGGGCGAGGGTCTATAGTGCAAGCGGTTTCCACCGGCCTAAAAGAAAAATCGAACCTAAGGACCGAGCTGTCATGTTCGTTTTGATGCATTAGCCATGTGAATAGCGAACCGAGCCAGCCACTAAGTCAAGATCAGGTCAAGAGTTCGGCATGACCTCTCTTTACCTTGCTTGCGCAAAGATCTGTGACGTTAGGCGTTGGCCTGGTCATATTGTCATGGGCGACGTATCAAAGGCGTGATGACATGGTGTCATGTGAGCATGGATGTATATCCGGGACGGAACATCGTGCAGGTGTAGCCGGAAATCAAGATCGTGTCAAGATTTTAGCATGACCTTTCATCGCTTTGCTTGCGCAAGGGATCTTGAGTTCGAGCCTTGACTCGAAAATGGCCGGCATGGTATATGTATCCGTGTATGACACGGGTAGGTAAAAACCAACCGAGTACGGACGAGTGTGACTCAAGACTCAAACGTGCAGGGTTGACGCTTGGCTAGGATGGGATGTTTGGAATGATCCCGTGCGCGTCCAAGAGGCCTAGGAAGACCAAACGGACTGCAACTGAGACCACTCCGGGTTGAGGGTTGTAGTGTGCGGTGTATCCGAGCGGCGGTGCGCGTAGCGTGCGGTGTAGCAGGCGGTGTGAGTAGGCGGTGTAGCCGAGGCGTGCGCGTAGTGTGCGGTCTCTAAAATTCTTTTACGAGTAAAACAGAAGTTTTTGAAGAATTTTAAATGTATGCACAGATGTATATTGATGCATTTTTTTGTATTTTTATTTTTTTTGTAAAATAAAAAGTAAAGCACGTGCACACACACACAACATTTGAAGAAGGGGGTAAAATGAAAGTTTGACCCTCATCATCGTTTTAAAAATCTTTTGTTTTGTTTAAAAGTTTTTAAAACAAAAAGTCCCCAGCGGAGTCGCCAACTGAAATTACCCGGGATCCGGCTCGCGCGCGGAGGAGGCCCCGAGGCATCTCGCATTCGTCGCTTTTCGGGAATGTTCGCCCGGATCCGAGAGGCAGCGCGTTCGCGCCCCGGCATCTGGCTTTATTCCGCTTCAGCGTTAGTTGGAGGTGTCTCGCCGTTTGTTTTCGCATTTGTAGAGTCGCCACGCCGTTTTTATTAAGCCCAAAACATTGAAAAAGGGCATCAGTTTAAAGATAATTTTAAACTGTTTTTGTGTGATGAGATTTTGAGTTCGGAGGTCAGATGACTCCTCGGGAAGAGAATATTAGAATATTAGAGCTCACCCGAGTCGCCTCGTAAACGAGTCTTTCGGATACCCCTAATATCCTTTAAATATTGTTGTGTGTGTGTGTGTGTGTGCTTTTAAAAATGCATGCTGTATCGGATGTCTACATTGTATGCTATGTATGGAAATGTATTGAAATAGTAACGGAAGGAAGCCTTACCAATGTTGGTTCGTGTCTGTCTTCCGCTGAGGAATAGTGTTTGAGGTCGGAGTAGCGTTCCGGTACGGATCGGGATTGCTTCGGGAGATGCCGGTTGTCTGCGGACAGAGTTTCGGCGTGAGTTGATGTTGCAGGCTGCGTTCGGGCAGAGGTTCGGCGTGCGTGGGGATCGCAGGGATCACTCGGGCAGAGGTTCGGCGTGCGTTGGGGTGGCAGGAGTCACTCGGGCAGAGTTTCGGCGTGGTTTGGGATCGCCGGTTTGACTCGGAAAGAGCCGGGACACCGTGGAAAGACCAGGCAAGGCCTCGGAGTACCACGAGGGGCCTCAGAGTACCTCGAGAGTGCCTCGGGGCAGCGCGGGAGCGTCGCGGGAGCGCTCGGGGAGGCTTCGGAGCACCACGAGGGGGCTCGGAAGGCCTCGGAAGGATCCGAAAGGGGCCAGGAATGCCTCGGAAGGACTTAGAGGGGAAGCCAGAAGGCCTAGGGAGGAAGAGAGAAGTAGGAGGTGTGTGAAAATGAGGAGGGGGAGCCCTCTATTTATAGTGCCAGATTTTGTGCAAAGAGGTCCGTACGGACCTTCCTGATAATCCAGACTTTTGGTTTTCCTCGATTTGAGGGAATCTGTGATGATGGGGAATATTTTGCAATTATGATGTTCCCTGTGCAATAAGGTCCGTACGGACCAAGTTGACATGCAAAGAGGTCCGTACGGACCAACTCTGCAGGAGGGTAATCATTTTCCCCGGGATTTGAGGGAATATTGTGGACTTTAAGAGGATTCAGTAATTATTAAAGCAAAGAGGTCCGTACGGACCATTATTGCTTTTCCAATTTTCTGAAAATTCCCAAAAGGTCCTTTTGTCCCTTTTTATCCCAGAAAGGCTCCTCCCTTGGTTTGGCTGGGGGTTTTGAGAGGGTTTTGAGTGCCAGAGGTCGTCGAGACTGCGTTGATGAGTCTGCGGTGCTTCCCGTGTGCTTGAAAGGGGGTGATCCAGATTGGGGTACTTACACACGCCATTTTTGTTTTAAGGGCCAAAACTTTGAAAAATGCCCAAAATCGAGAGATTTTAGTTCGGAGGTCACGTTACATGCCGGGAAGGACGTTAGTGTGCACCCGGAATGCCTCGTGAAACAAGTCTTCCAAGCTTAAAAACCATTTGTGTGTGTGTGTGTGTGTGTGTGTGTTTTGGCCAAAATAAGTTGAAACTGAAAAGTAAAAATTGGGAAATCTTTATAAGACTTTGGAAAGATCCCATGATTTTTGGTGTGATTTTTGGGTTGAGTTTTAGTACTCAAAAGATTTTTGGAAGTTGAAAACCATTTCTGCCAGAATGAAAAAGGCAGTGGACACTTGATTTTGAAATGGACTTTAGGGCTTGAAAACTCCAGAATCTGGGAAAAGTCCGAGGATGAAAAATGTTAAAAACACCTTAAATAAGGTTTCTGTAAAAGAATTTCCCATTTTAGAGATGATTTGAGGGACCAAAATCTTCTGGAAATATAAGATGTGAAATCTGGATTTCCAGAGACTGATGAAGTGACCTTTAAAGGAAAATTTGAAAAAGGGAGTTTTACTCACGAAAAAAATAAAGTAAAAATATTTCTGGAAATCTCTAGATGTTGGCTACAAAAAGTATTTTATAGTCAACACCAAATTCCAAGTTTATCTGTGTCCAAAAAATTAGACAATGGACAGAGGTCTTAGAGAAATGCTACTGGACAGCAACATTCTCAAGAAGGAAATGTGATTTAAAAGGGGGTTTTGCATCCACGCTTGTCCCCATTTCCCTAGGTTTTGATTAGTAGTCACTAGAAATTTTAGTGGTGATCTACTATATCAAACCATCCTTGGGGTACATTAGGACTAAGCACTTCATTTGCTTGGGAAGGGGGATATTTTGTAGAGATGAAATTAAAGAGAAAAATCAACTAGAGATTTAAAATGTGGACCATTTGAGATGGTCATTCATGAAGATGAACTTCAAGATGACCATCTTAGGTCAAGACTTAAGTTAAACTAGACATAAAGTAAATCAAAGTAAGAAGAACAAGATGAACAAGAAGTTAAAAGGGAGTTTTAGGGTTTAGAGAAGGAGGGCTTTACCAATGGTGACACCCTATCTTCCTAGGCTTGGAATTTGACTTGAGGAGTATCAAGATTTGGTGTTTGACTTGAGGAGTATCAATATTTGGTGTTTGGATTTGTGTTTGGGTGGATTCAAGGCTTGAATGTGTTTAGGGTTTGATGATAGAGTTGGTCAAAGAGAAAACAAGTAGATAACACTCAAGTCCTCTATGTTTTCTCTCTAATCCTCCTCTTTGGTGGTGGTTTAAGCTTGAGCTTGTGTGTATTTAAGAATGATTTGAGAGTGTTTGGAGTGGAATTGGGAAAGATTCAAGAGAAAATGGTGGCAATCTAAGGATTCCCACTGTTTTCTTCCTATTTTTCGCCAAGGTGCAGCTTCTATATATGAGCAAATTGTGTTGTGTAAACTGAGAGAGGAGGGTTCAATTTATAGGCCTCTGGAAATGTCAATAGGATCCACACAGAGGGTATTGTAAACGTTCCTGGTGCATTAAATGCTGCTCCAGGCTTTGAACAGGAAGAATAAAATTCAAAAATCCAGCAGTTTATGTTTTTCAACTTGCCCAATTCGGATTTTTCCAATTTCTTTTGCTTTTTGAGATTCTTTCCTTGGTTTATCTTTAAATGGCAAACCCTAATCTACCCTTGGTTGGTTAGAAATGTTAGAAATGTTAGGAATGTTAAAACTTCCGTTAATTTTCTAACGAAAATGCTAACAACTCAAATTGGAGTACTTACAGACACCCATAGGTAGCATGGCCCAAGAGTAGGTTTCCAAATGAGCTTTAGGGCAAGTAGAACCATTGAATTTTGCAATGTCGGGTGTCTTGTACTTTCTAGGAAGCTTTGACATGGATTGACGAAGGGTGTCATAGTCAATAGAGAGCGAGGCTCCCTTGCTCACATCGAGGGATGCAAGTTTCTTTTCTAGCATTGCCATGGTAAGGGGTTCGTCCTTGCTTTCCCTCTTTCTTTATTTCTTGGAAGCATAACTCTCATTGTCGGAGGAGGAAGATGATGAGCTAGACTCATACACCTTTTTCTTGTGCTTGCGGTGCCTTTTAGCTTTCTTAGGGTATGATACTTCATCATCGGAAGAGGTCCTACTTTCTTTCTTCTTTGAGCTTAATTCGGCCACTTTTAGTTTCATGGCTCGGAGTTCATCAACCATGGCTTTCATTTCCCCGGCTTGGATTCTCCTTTCAAGTTCTAATCGGGCCTCCATTTCATCGGCTTGGGCTTGTAGCATTTCTTCATATCGAATCCTTTGATCCTCAATTTCCTTCTTGAGTGCTTCGGAATTCATCGTGTCGAAAAGAAATTGAGTTGTTATCGTTGGAGAGGTAAGGGGGCTTGACGACCTTAGAGATGAACTCGAGATATCCTAATGAAACGTCTTTTCGATTATTAGCCCCAAACGATCCTAGATGGAGAAAAGGATGATGGTTAAAATTACCTCACGAGTGATTTTTTTTGAAGTTTTATTTTTATTAGAGACGGATTTTTGACTCAAGGAGGAAGCGCACATCGATTATCAATCACAAACACGAAATCTGCAAATAATATCTCGCGCGAGACTAGGTGATCTCGCACGAGATAACCATTCGGAGAGATGGATTTTATTCCTTTTTATTTCCTAAATTCATGGTCGGACGGACAAAGATCCGTTTTCTATCTAGCATCCTAGGTAAATCTTGCAGGTATACGTAATTCAAACCAAACCTAGGGACACGGTAATTAACCATTCTTTGTAAAATAAAGCCACGTAAAATTGACCGAAAAGATTTTTTTTTCTTTAAAGGGACTTCCGAAATGGTCATTCCGAAGGGACATTTCCGAAGGGACTTTTTCTTTTTCCGAAGGGACTTTTCCGAATTCTTTCTCGATAGTCAATTTTACATTAACTTTATTTTGGTCAAAGACAAGAAAAATTACCAAGTCAAAACCGGCCGGTCACGGAGTGTTCTTAAAGAGACAATCTACATGATATGTGGCGATGCAGGGCTGGAAGGCTAGGCTCCCCGCGATATGACAATCTAAGTGAATTGAATACGCGGAGTGGGATTGTCCAACTTCGGAGAGACCGGCGACTAGGTGGTTAACGTCATCCGTCCTTAGTGTGGGTCACGGGTTTATAGAGGGTATGCAGTGCAATGACAGTTATAATATGAGTGTGCGTGTGTGATAGTCAATCTAGGTGATAGATAAAATAGAGATTTTTTTTTGAAAACTAAAAAGAAAAACAGATAGTGGCCGCACCAAGTGGTTGCCTACGTTTCTCCCAATTTAGGAAGACTCAGGCCGTCGTAGTTCCACATAAGGAGAGATAAAGAGAGATAAATAATTCAATTTACAACTCCCGAATCCCCAATGGACCGGACTTTAATTAAATAAAACCCAATCGCACGCAGTTCATAAATAATAATCAATTATTTAAATGAAATAAAGATTCGAGTTCTACACCTTAAGGGAGGCCTTAAGATGTGGGAACTCTGCATATAGTGAATTCTGGGATCCCCCTTGCATGTTCGGCTCTCGTCTTGGACTATGAGATGAACGGGAGAAACCAGAAAGCAACCAGATTGCCGAGGCGATATCTCGCGCGAGATATGATATCTCGTGCGAGATATGCCTCATCTCGAGAGCGTAAAATCGAATTTACAATTATTTTTGAAAATCTCTCTTTCAATTTTGACGCAAGTTTAAGCCTCTTAATTTTAAGTCCCCAGCGGAGTCGCCACTGTAGCGTTGTGAGAAAATTTTATCTTTTCATCTTTCGAGTCGCCACCTATATTATTCATTTGGAAACATAGGAAAACCATTTTGAAATAGATTTGGATTCGGGGCTTAGGTTATGAAATGGGTAGGTCAAGGAGCATCCATTTCACCCAATCCGGAGATTGGTCTTGCTAAAGAAAAGAGAGGTTTTCAATCTTTACAATATATAGAATTAAAGAAAACAAATAAACCCTAATCAATTTCTTGATTAGGAATGTCGGATTGTATGCTTTCGAGATCGCCTCCATTGATCGAAGGGACTCTAGGCTAATCCTTTTGATGGGATTACACTACTCTAAAATCAATAGAGGGGTTGAGAAGAGAAACGAAAGTTAAAGGATGATTACCTTTTGAGGAGAGATTCGGACAGCAGTTTCGACTCAAGTTTAGAGTTGAAACTTGATACGGACAGAGCTTCGCCTCGATCCTTGATTTGGATCTTGATGCGGACGGAGCTTCGCCTTGGTCCCTTGATTCGGGCTTCGATGTTTGTTAATCAACAAGTTTGATGAACAAACTTTGGGAGTTGTTTGTGAGTGATTTGAAGGAGTCTTTCGTGGAAAGAAACCAACAAAATGTGTGTGTTGTGTGGAATTCTTGATCAAGGATCAGAATTGTCGACCTCCGAAATACTGAAAGTCATCCAGTATTTATAGGAGGTTGGAGCGGTGAAGGTGGAGAGGTAACATCCCCTAGGAAGGTTCCAGAACTCAGTTCGATTGGATACCCGAATTGATAAGGTTTTATCCAAAAAGAGAGTTTGAAACGGAGAAGGAGAGTGATTTACGCACATCTGCCGAGGGGATATCTCGCGCGAGATATGATATCTCGTGCGAGATAACTAGTCTGATGACTATTTTGTCCTCTTCAGTTGTTCCGTTAGTCAGTTAGGTCCAAAACTAACGAGGTTAGTTAGAAACTTAACGAAACATGACGAAACTGATATGCTTTCATCAAAACATAAAAGAGAGATGAAGAGTAGTGTAATCATGTAATTATGAGTTCAGAATGGGGTGTCTACACCAGGGAAACAGACTCAACCTAGCTGGCATACCCCTCAGGACAATCATCGTATCATGGTAACAAGCCATCTTCCGGGGCTTCACCCCGTCTACTCTCCGGCTCTCCCTAGCTCCAAAAGTCCACCGGCGGATAGCAGGGAACAAATCTGCAGCAATCCTGTCAGCCACAGCCCAGGCATAACATCCAAACACCTCATAGGCCCACACCTGAAATCAAAAGACAAAAAGCTTTCAGTTGTGCAGCAGCAGTGATACAATGATGACAGAAAGGCGGTACGACAGTCAATGTGCAAAAAGTAAAAGAGCATACCTCCAGAACGGTCTGATAGCAGTCCAGAGAGGTCACTGTACCCCTGGTCACCTCATCCAAGGCTCTATACACCTGAGCCAAGCCAGCCTCGTCCCACGAAAAGGTGGAGACCTGGCTCCAGTCCCTAAGAGGCTCCAGCAGAAGAGTCAATGCCGTGGTAGAGGCATTACAGAACAGGGTGTTGGAGAATCCAGCCCAGGCAAACGCCCTCGCCAACTGCTCAGCCGTAACTGTAGCAACACCCTCAGAGAAAAGATAGCACTGCTGTGTTAGAGCCGAATGTAGGTCCGCCAGTGGAACCCCGTTGCCCTTCGGGCAAAGAGTCAGGCCAGTTAATGCTCTAATGGCGTCCGGGCTCAGGACACCAGGATCCTCAAAAAAGATAGGTCTGCCCGTGAACCGCAGACCAGTAATAGCGGTGAAATCATAAGGGGTAATGGTGGACTCACCCCAAGACAGATGAAAAGTGTGGGTAGAGTCCCACCAATACTGCCTGAAAGCCCGCACCAGCTCCACGCTCCTAGGCGTGTCCCCAAACTCTCTGACGGCAGTAAAGAATGGGCCCAGGCCAGCTGCAAATATCAAGCCCTTGGGACTGCCCGGCAAATCAGAGGAACTGGGAAGAAGGCCCCAAATAGTAGCAATCGCCTCAGGAGACCCCTTGGTCCGCAAAGCCTGCAGGTAAGCACAGCACAGGTATCAGAACATACTCATAACAATGTGTGCATTCTTTTGTGTGCATTTTCAATCTCTACAATCACATAATTCTTTCAAAAGAACAAAAAAAAATCTTTTCAAGACAATGCATCTCATTCCATAGCATGCAATTCCTCTTTGGGTGCGATTTCCCCCAAATTCTATCTCGAGCCCTATAAATCCAATTTCGGAAAAGAAAAGGGAAGGGTTGATGGTTTAGAATACTTACCCCCATTCGTTTCATGGTGGAAGTATGCAAATCAAGGCTCGGATAGAGCCCATTCCCCTCCGAAAATTTCTTCCGTTTGTTCCGATCGATAAGCTTCCTCCTCTCGAACAACGATCGTTGCAAATTCCTTCTTGATTCCGCTCGCGGAGGCATTGTCAATTTTGGGATTGAATCAAAATCAGAGGGAGAAAATTTCAAATTTTTCTCTCCTTCTCTCTCTCAGAGCTCAGCGGATGTTCCTATTCTGAGCCTCTGTCTTACGACCTAACTGTTTTAATTAAAACAGCTTGGGGAAAGCCCCATGTCGGACGACATAGGCGTTCCAGAAGGGGTAATTTTCCTCTTTTGCCCCTGATCAATTTTGTCAGTCCCTCTTGAATGTCTATCATCAAAATTCACCATTTCATTCGGGTCTAAACGCCCACCTCTCAGTCTTTCTCACATCATTACCCATTCTTTAGCCCGGAAGGCTATAAACCACCCATTCTTTAGCCCGGAAGGCTATAAATCACCCGTTCTTTAGCCCGGAAGGCTATAAATCACCCGTTCTCTAGCCCGGAAGGCTATAAATCACCCGATCGTTAGCCCGGAAGGCTATAAATTCCCCGATCGTTAGCCCGGAAGGCTATAAATTCCACGATCGTTAGCCCGGAAGGCTATAAATCACCAAGATCGTTAGCCCGGAAGGCTATAAATCACCCGTTCCTTAGCCCGGAAGGCTATAAATTACCCGGTCCGGAAGACCGTATAAATTTCCCACACAGACAATTTTTCGGGTGACTCCCCATCGAAACAGTCAAATCTTTGGGTGACTCCCCATCGAAACAGTCAAATCCTCGGGTGACTCCCCATCGAAATAGTCAAATCATCGGGTGACTCCCCATCGAAACAGTCAAATCATCGGCTGACTCCCCATCGAAACAGTCAAATCCTCGGGTGACTCCCCATCGAAACAGTCAAATCCTCGGGTGACTCCCCATCGAAACAGTTAAATCATCGGGTGACTCCCCATCGAAACAGTCAAATCATCGGGTGACTCCCCATCGAAACAGTCAAATCCTCGGGTGACTCCCCATCGAAACAGTCAAATCTTCGGGGTGACTCCCCTTGGAATAGTCAAACCCTTGGGTACAAAGCCCGTGGCCTTTCATTGCCGCCACCTCTTTGACGAACTACGATTCGGCTTGATTCCCCCACGGGATACGTAGGAATCCTTTTCATAAAAGGTCCAGCCGCATGACTATCATGGTCGATTTCCCCGGGATGCAAACGTCCATCTTTGACGAACTACGATTCGGCTTGATTCCCCCACGGGATACGTAGGAATCCTTTTCACAAAAGGTCCAGCCACTCGACCGTCATGGTCATCTCTTTCCCCGCCGTTCGTGTCCGGCTCGGGATTCTCATTTGTGTCGACGACCCCACTTCCCGTGGAAGTGACATCGCCGAGGGGCTCTGTGAGTACCCCGACCCGAACTCGTGTTTTGGGTCCACTTTCCTTGATTTTTGGGCTCATTTATTTGCTAAAATGCAATTTGAGCCCAATTATCCATTTAATCATTCAACCCATTGGCCTGCCATCCATTCGGCCCAACTGTGCCACAAAGACGTACGCTGTCGTCCGACACCGGCTATCCAAAGGCGGTTTAAATCCCTTTGTCGGATGACATAAGACGTCCTATCTGCCTGCTTATAAATAAAAGGCATGGCTGATCATTTAAGGGGACTGGCTGGGAGGATTTTAGTAAGGGGGAAACTCTGTCAAAATAGAGTCTCATCCTCTCTCTCTCATATGCATACTCACCTCCCTCCTCATACATACACATACCCAAGCCAAGATCCAAAGAAAGCCTTCCTTTGTTGGTGTGTTGAAGGGGTAAACACCATACTATTGGTGTCTTTACCTTGTGGACTACAATAGGTAGCCACTAAAACCTCTCTCTCTCCCTGATTAACTCTTGCATACATCTATATAATCTTGCATGCTTATATATCTTAATATTATGTGAAATATTTGGGATTTTGCATGATAAAGGTGGTGGAGAGGTGAATCTCCCATATTCACTTCTCCCCACCTCAGATCTGAACATTTGGTGGCATTAGTACCATTAAAGTTTGAATCTTGTTTGGTTTCCATTGAGTTAGGAGGTGATGGCTAGATGAAAATGGCCATAGATATGTGATTCATCACATTTGGCCATTAAAGCCATGTGATCCTCCCATAATACTCACGTAGTGTTACTATTTTACTGCTTTCAGTTAATAAATATTGTTTGGTTTGCTTTGGGAACAAGGTGGGATTAATCTGACTGAAGGGCACTGAAACAGGCTGCCTATGTCGGACAACATAGGACTCTCAATAGGTCCTGTGTCATACGACATAGAGTTCCCAGAAGGCTTACAGCTTTTCTTGGACTTCAGATCTATCATAATCGATCCCCCTTTTGTAACCCAAAGCTTGCTCAAGTAGTTTTGGCTTATTTACCACTACTTTGGGAGCTTAAGTTCCATTTGGGTGCAATAAACTGATGGAGGCGGTTTACCATATGACATGGACATTCTCGGGTGTCATATGTCATATAACATCTGTATCATTAAAAGTCAATCTTGACTTTGCTCACTCCAATCAACCCCAAATGAGCTTAGATCCTGAATAGTGTTCTTTCATAGTTGAAATAAATCTTGTCCCAGATTCCAGAGCAGTCTTGCTGTTGTAAGAGGCAATCTAACCAGGAAGCTTCCTGTCGTCCGACATCCTACTCTGAGGAAGACCTGTGTCGGACGACACCCAAGCTTCCTGAGCAGACTGTCTCCAGCCCTTGCCTTGTAATGCAAGTCATCATATGTAAAGGGTGTGGCTCCCTGTCATGGCTCACAAGTTGTATTCAGTCTTTATACCATCAATGAAATTCCAAATTTGCATGCCTTGTTGACACATATTGCACACACATTTTGAATGATTGTAAATGTCCAATGTTTGATTGAAAGTCTCAAAAGAGGCATGTTGGGTGAACTCTCAAGTTCTTCCCAACACGTAACCAGACCCCCGAACTCAAAATCTCTTTCAAAATAGGTTTCTCAATGTTTTCCTTTAAAAACGGCGTGGCGACTCTCAACATTTTCAAAATTCAAAAAGATAAACAAAAACGTTTTTTCTTTTGATTTCCGGAGGCCGTTCATTCAACTCGGCCGAGCGTGAAGGATCAGAAAGGGGTGTTCTCTGCAGTGTTTTGCTCGGCCGAGCACTTTCCTTGATTCGGCCGAGCGCCACTTGATTTTGGCCAGATTTTTAAAATTTTCAATCTTTTGCTATTTTGATCAATTTTCATTCATTTTTTTAGTAAAGTACACATTAATTTGTGCCCAAAATTTTGTGTTAATTTGTTAAGTAAATTATAGTATCTGGACACCAGTTGCGCTTCGACGGTTCTTATAGTTATCAAACTTTAAAGAATGGACGGGTAGAACAAAAGGATTACTATCTTTTAATAATAAATTTCATTTTTAATCAGAAATTACCTTAAGGCCTTATGTTTCCGATTAATTATATCCTTAACATTTTGGACAAAATTAACATGCTTGTTTCCCAAAGGAGACCTTGTTGATTAAATTCAAACTTGTTAAAAGATGAAGGTAAATATTGATATGTGATAACATGCTTGTTTTCCAAAGGAGACCTTGTTGTTGACTAAGTATTTGCATTCATGGGGGTAATAATTGAATAAAACATTTGGTTATTTTAAATACTTTGTACCATCCCAAAGGAAGGCGGGTATTTAAAATAAATTGTTTATATTCTTTATTACCGGGTAACAAGTACCTTAAACTTTAGGACAATTTTTATACTTGAACCGGCCCAAAGGAAGACAAGTATTTAAAGTGTATTGTTTGAGCTATTTGTTTATCCTAAGATAAATCAAATTATGAGTCAATTCGCAATCCAAAGATTAGTCTTGATGTCATGTTGATTATCTTTATTTTGATGGAATTCATTTGATATAATTAATCATTATGTAGTTTCTTATATATGTTTTATGTTTCATCTTGTTCTTTTCCTTCAGATTTGATTAATGCTTCATTCGTAACTACTGCTATAAATGATGTACCTTTGCTTACTAGGACTAAACTTAAAACTTGGAAAAATAATATAACAATGATCTTAGGCTGTATGGACATCGATCACGCATTAGGGGAATCAAGTCCCGCTGCTCTCACTAAAGGAAATACCGTTATAGAACGGAAAAATGTTGAGCAATGGGAACGGTCCAACCGCGTGAATCTAATGATCATGGAAAATGCAGTTACGAAGACATTTTTGGACAATGTCTCTGAAATAGAAAATGCTGAATTTTTCTTTGAATCCTTGTGGAAACTTGTTTCCATACGGTACAAGGGTGACGAAAATCTTCGGGAGTACATTATTGAATTATTTCATCTTTCGATCAAACTAAAGGCACTTAAGTTAGAAAATTCGAAAGATTTGCCCGTGCACTTAGTTTTGATCTATCTTCCTCCTCAATTTGGTCCTTTTGAGGTGACCTATAAATGTCAAAAGTACAAGTGGAATATTAATGGATTACTTTCACATATGACATTAGAGGAAGATAGGATGAAATATCTTAAATTAGAAAGTACTCACTCAGCATTTACTTCTTCTCGTGGGATTAAGAGAAGAGGGAAGGAAATTGCGGTTGCAAGTAAGAAGCATAAGGGATCATTTAAGGGTCATAAAGTCAAGAAATGCTTCTTTTGCAAGGACCTTACTCGCATGAAGAACGACTACCATAAGTATCGCGAATGGCGAATTCAGAATGGTAAGTCACTTGGTCTTGTTTGTACTAAGGCAAATTTGGTTTCAATTCCTTAATATACATGGTGGTTGTATTTGGTGCAACAACTCACATTAGTTCATGTATGCAGGTTTGCCTAAATTACCAAATCCCCAGTGAAGATGAGAAATACATCTATATGAGAGCTGGAAATCCGGTTGAAGTTATAGGCATAGGGATTTTTAGATTAATGTTAAGTACTGGCTATTATTTTGTATTAAATAATACATTCATTGTACCATCTTTTAGATGGAATTTAATATATATCACAGTTTTGAACAAGGAAGGTTACTCTTGTTCTTTTGGTAATAATAAATGTGATCTT
Organism: Adenophora triphylla var. japonica; assembly: GCA_022495995.1. Lineage (NCBI taxonomy): Eukaryota > Viridiplantae > Streptophyta > Magnoliopsida > Asterales > Campanulaceae > Adenophora > Adenophora triphylla. The sequence continues at coordinate 156,356 of JAFEMH010003941.1, forward strand.
TATTTTAAATTCCAATCTTGTCGGTACTAGTACTTTGTCATATATCGATAATCTTAATTTACTTGATACAATCAAGAAAAATGAATGAGTACCATAAATATGAAACCAAAACTAAAGGCACTAAGAAAAAGTTATCAAGTGAAAATTCTTGTATTCTATGGCATAGGAATTTGGGTCATATCTCCAAAGGGAGAATTGATAAAGCTTGTGTCTGAGAAAATATTACACAAACTTGATACTCCGAAAAATGACTTTTGTATTGAATGCCTTATAGGGAAATTTACAAACACTAAAGGCACAGAATCCTTGAGAGCCTCAAGCATCTTAGAACTTATTCATACGGATATATGTGGACCGTTCATTACCCCTTCATGGAACGGTCAAACATATTTCATCACGTTCATAGAAGATTTCTCTCGTTATGGATACATTTATTTGCTTCATGAAATGTCTCAATTTTTGGACGTTTTCAAGTCTTTTAAGGCCGAAGTTGAAAATCAACTTGGAAAGACTATTAAGAACGTTAGATCCGATCGTGGTGGTGAATACTACAGACGGAATGATGGTTCGGGAGAACAGCGTCCGGGTCCTTTTGCTCGCTTTTTAGAAAGAGTGTGGGATTGTCCCTCACTACACCATGCCGGGAAAACTCAATATGAATGGTGTAGCCAAGAGACGTAATAGAACCCTTAAAGATATGGTAAGAAGTATGATTTCTTGCACTTCCCTACCTCACTTATTATGGGGCGATGCTTTGAAAACCGCAACCTACCTACTTAATCGAGCTCCTTCAAAAGCTACTGACAAAACCCCTTATGAATTATGGACAGGCAAGAAACCGTCCCTAAATCATCTTCATGTTTAGGGTTGTCCAGCCGAAGCTAGGCCTTATAGACCTAACGAAGGAAAGTTGGACGCTAAGACCGTTAGTAGTTATTTTGTAGGATATTCTCAAAGATCTAGGGGATATAAATTTCATGACCCAAAGACTAGAACTTTTTTCAGGACGGAAAATGCTAGGTTTTTTGAGGATGTTGATTTTAAAGGGGAAAATTTGAATAGTGATTTTGAATTTGAAGAGTTAGAGGAGGAATCCATTTATATACATCTTCCTATAGTCCCATTGAAAATCAAGCACTTGTGCCTGAAATTCAACAAGAACATATAATTCAAAAATAACATTTATTCTCCTATTAATGAACAACATGAAAATGTTGATGAGGAAATTCAACACCCTCAAAATCAAGAAGAACCAGTGCCCTTAAGAATATCTAATAGAGCAAGAAGGAGTGCAATTCCGGATTATTATGATGTTTATCTTGCCGAGAATGGGGAACCGTTAGGTTTAGTGGGAGATGAATCAATCACCTTCTATGAAGCCATTAGTAGTCCAAAATTCTCATAAGTGGATTAATGCGATAAATGAAGAGTTAAAATCCATGAAAGATAATGACATTTGGGATCTTGTCCCATTACCTAAGAATGTGAAACCCATTGGGTGTAAATGGGTCTTTAAGACCAAAAATAATTTACAAGGTAATGTGGAAAGACATAAGGCTCGTTTTGTCGCTAAAGAATTTATTCAAAAGGAAGGCATTGATTACAAAGAAATATTTTCACCGGTATCCTCTAAAAAATGCTTTTAGGATCATTATGAAATTAGTGGCACATTTTGATCTTGAGCTTCATCAAATGGATGTAAAGACAGCTTTTCTCAATGATGACATTGAAGGAACTATCTATATGAAGAAACCAGAAATGGTGACTGATTCGGATCAAACTAGTCAACGAGTTTGTAAACTTAAGAAATCCATTTATAGGCTTAAGTAAGCATCTCGTCAATGGTACATAAAATTTAATCAAGTTATTCTTTCATTTTGTTTTGAAACGAATCTTGGTGAAGATTATGTATACCATAAGTTCAGTGGGAGTAGATTTATATTTTTGGTCTTATATGTGGATGACATTTTACTTGCTAGTAATGATAAGGACCTTCTTAAGAAAACTAAGAAATTTCTCTCAAACAAATTTGAGATGAAAGATCATGGTGAAGCTTCTTTTGTATTAGGAATCCAAATACATCGTGATCGTTCACGGGGTATTTTAGGATTATCACAAAAGAGCTATATAGAGAAGGTATTACAAAGGTTTAGCATGCAAAATTGTAAACCACATGACACCCCTGTCTCTAAGGGAGATAAATTCAGTCTAAAGCAATGTCCTAAAATTAATTTTTAATCCAAGTATATGGAAAATATCCCTTATGCACCGGCAGTAGGAAGCTTAATGTATGCGCAAGTCTATACTCGTCCAGACCTTGCATTTATTATTGGGATGCTTAGTCGATACCAAAGCAATTCGGAAAGAAGAACATTAAGTCGCATCCAAAAGAATGATGAAGTACCTATAAAACATTAAACTACATGCTTATGTATGTAAAATCGGATCATTTTGAGATCATTAAGATATTCCAATTCTGTTTTAATGGATGCAAAGATGTCGAAAGACATCATATGGTTATGTCTCTTGTTGAAGAGAAATAAGTATAAAATGAAAAAATAGATATACAACTTATAGGATCAAACTCCATGTTATTGGATCCATTTTATAAAGTGTAATCTCTTTTGACGTTTCACGAGCATACTGTTCATATGGGTGAAACGACTTTTGATAATGCTTAAATCAGTGGGAGTTTTGTGTTGTTTTCTATTTTCTTATGTTAATTTTATTTATTTTGATCTCATTTGGTTAAGTAGGACTAGTTGGAGAATATATATATGCGTTCTTCATATATATTCATTAATATTCCATGCTACATATCTATACTTAATCTATGTCATTTAGTTGGATATATATATGTGATTAATGTGGGTTTAGTTGCGAATCAATTACAACGACTGCCCCTTTAGTCCCTATACTTATAAGACTAATGGACGAGATTGTGTTGGATGACAATAAAAGTGCACATAAGGGTTGTCATTCATATTATAAATGATTAAGGAATTCATTTAGTAAAAGATACATATTAATATTAATCCAAGTGGGAGATTGTTAGAACATGGATTAATTAATATGTGTTATTTAATTCCATATGTTTTAATCATTTAATAATGTTAAAGTATAGATAAAATATGTAGAATTCCATTAGGTGTAAGTACCATTAAATGATGGGCATAATGGTAACTTCACACCACCATCTTTATGAAAGGGTGTAGTCCCTAAATAAAGTGCCCCTTCTCTATCTATATAAAGGCTATCCATCAGCCATTTAGAGACACTTGACATTCAACAAATTCAGCCACAAAACTCTCTTCATTCATTAAAAAGAACACAAGTGTAGGCACTATCATTTAGAAGTACTATCTCCCTACTCTCTCATTTATTCAAGAACAAGATCAAGAACACAATCATGGATTCTTCAGGTACACGCTTCCGTCTTCATCTTCTTCTCCTTCTTAATCTAGTTGTGAGTCGGCTTAGGGTTTAATGGATCATTTATGTTCCAACAGCCCAAACTTAAGGGAAATTTCCAAATTAGGGGAAGGTAACCTAGTTAACTTAGGATTTTTGCATTTTAGAGTTTGAAATAAATAAAAACATCCTTATTTTGGGGTTATGCTCACGTGAATTGGCCAAACTAATCGCAGTAAGTTGCATGTGCTCAACATGTGTTGGCTTAACTGGGTTATCTGTCATTTTCGTCTATTGGAAGTTGTATCAGCCATGTATCTAGGAAAATGTATCAGTCATGAACCTTTTTGGTATTCTCTGTATCCTTCCTAAATGTCTGTATGTACATCTTTGTATCTATGTATATATAGTCTGTAAATGATCAATTGTAGGTAGAAGAATAAAAAGAAAATCTTCTCACAAATATTTCTTTATGGTATCAGAGCCTAATCCTGGGCAAACTCATTTGAAGATTATTCAAGACACTTTGTCATCATGACTGGTGGTAGTGATGTAAACAAAACATTTGAAAATACTTCAGGATCGAAGAAGCCATCGTCATTCGATCCATTGTCCCCATATTACCTCGGCCCTCAAGATCATCCTGGGTTGGTGATTACACCAACCGTTTTGAGAGGCGATAATTATGACGAGTGGAAGAAGGCGATTCGCAACAGCTTTTGGGCTAAGAAGAAGCTTGTATTTCTTGATGGAATCATGACAAGACTAGATGAAGATGATCTTGATTTGGAGGATTGGTTAAGCGTCAACTCGATGCTTGTTGCTTGGTTAATGAACACCATAGATCCTGTTCTACGTTCTTCTATCTCATACAAGGAAAGCGTCAAAGATCTCTGGGATGATATTCGAGAGCAGTTTGATGTTGGAAATGATATGAGAGTTTATCAGTTGAAGGCTGAACTCGCAAATTGCAAACAAGCAGGCATGAAGATAAGTGCCTATTATGGAAAACGCAAACATATGTGGGAAGAAAGAATTGATGCAGGAACATGAGAAGGAGAAGCTTTTCCAGTTCCTTATGGGACTTGATGTGGAGTTATATGGCACTGTTCGCTCAAATATTTTAGGGACCTCACCTTTACCTTCCGTCAACAGAGCGTACTCGCAAATTCAGTAAGAAGAAAGACATAAAGTGTGGCAAGAAGCCAGCATGAATGCATCGATGCAGTTGGGTTCGCTGTATAAACAATTAATCGTAGTCTACCTCCTGCTACTGTGAAGAAAGAATCAGGAGAAACTTCTTGCACCAATTGTGGAAAAAAAGGCCATGTTGCTGGAGGTTGTTTTCAGCTGATTGGATATCCTGATCGGTGGTCTTTGGGAAGAGGCGGGGGTCGTGGTAGCATATCAACTTAAGGAGGACGAGTTGGAGGAACATCTCATGGAAAAGGAGTTGTACGTAACCAGGTGACAGCAAATGTGGCTCAAGTAGTTGGACATGGACAAGGAAAAGAAAGCATTTAAGTATTAGGACTAAGCGAAGACCAGTTGCAGTCACTTACTGCCTTTGTCGCAAACCTTAAATCTGGTAGTTCTGCTTCATCTGAAAAATCCATGGGTAAGTCAACACAATTTCATTGGCTTTTGGACACTGGGGTGTCAAGTCACATGACTGGACGTCTTCAATTTCTTGAAGAGATAAAGGAAATTGAACCATGTCTTGTTGGTCTGCCCAACGGAAAGAGAACGCTTGCGATAAAAGAGGGTCTCGCACGACTTGGGAATGGAATTCATTTGAAACATGTGTTATTTGTGCCAGAATTAACATGCAATTTAATTTCTATATCTCAGCTTATTGATTATTTCAATTGTACTATCACATTCACTAATAGGCTATGTTTGATACAGGACTGCACCTCGAGGAATCTGATTGGTATGGGTGAGCAACGTGATGGGGTGTACATATTCAAGCAAGTGACAGAAGAGAAAGTTTTCAGAACAATTGGTGTGGATTCTTTTCAATTATGGCACAAGCGTATGGGACACCCTTCTAGAAAAGTTGTCAGTTTATTACCTCCTCTTAGTAGTGGTGATATTAAGAATAATGATCATAAAACTGTGAAGTATGCTTTAAAGCAAAACAAACTTGTGATGCTTTTGAGTTGAATAAAAATAAAGCAGAAACTTTCTTTGAGTTGGTTCATTGTGATGTTTGGGGACCTTACCGTACTCCGTCTTCTTGCAGTGCTCATTATTTTCTTACCATTGTTGATGATTATTCCCGTTCTGTTTGGGTATATTTGATGGCTGAAAAAATGGAGGTTGTTGAGTTGGTTAAGAATTTTTGTGATATGGTTCGTACTCAATTCGATAAAAGAGTCAAAGTATTTCGTAGTGATAATGGTACTGAGTTAAATGGTTTGAAAGGATTTTTTGGTGAACAAGGGGTATGGCATGAAACTTCTATAAGAGGAACACCACAACAAAATGTTAGGGTGGAAAGAAAGCATTGACACATTCTAAATGTAGCACGGGCTTTGAGGTTTGAAGCACACTTGCCAATTAGATTTTGGGGAGAGTGCATTCTGACTGCAGCTTACTTAATAAACCGCACCCCTAATTCCATTTTAGGAGGCAAAACACCCTATGAAATGCTTTTTGGCAAACAACCAAACTATAAGAATATCCGAATCTTTGGATGTCTTTGTTATGCTCATGTGCAAAGGAAGGATAGAGATAAATTTGGAGAATGAAGTAAAAAGTGTGTTTTTGTTGGGTATCCATTTGGAAAGAAAGGTTGGAGAGTATATGATCTAGAAAGTGGTGAATATTTTTCGTCTCGAGATGTGACATTTTTTGAAAATAATTTTCCTTTTGCGAGCATCACTGATGAAATAGATTCTCCAGACACAATTAAACATCAGTCTGGATTCGGAGAGTCTTTTATTGCAGATAATCCCATGGTTGCTGACGTTGTTGAGATGCTATATTCAGATGCATCTGGTGGTTCAAAATGCAATGAGAGAGGGATGCCTGAAGCAAGGGGGAGTGATGTGAGTGCTCAAGAAAATAATAATCATGATGAGTCACATTTGCCTCAAGATGAACAGCAACAAGAACAACCAGATGACCAGCTAGGACGTGGATGTCGAATGCGTAGGCCTCCTGGTTGGATGAATGAATATGTGTGCCATACAATCACTCGTAAGCCCTCACCATCACATTCCTCAGGTACGCCGTATCCTATAGCTAATTATGTGACATGTACTAATTTTTCTGAGAGACATAGAAAATTTCTAGTTGTTGTTAATGCAGGAGACGAACCAGTGCGATATTCTGATGCAATGAAAAATCCCAAATGGTGAGAATCAATGAAACAGGAAATTGATGCTCTCGAAAAGAATGAGACTTGGACCTTAGAAACACCACCACCTGGAAAGAAAGTTATTGGGTGCAAGTGGGTTTACAAAATAAAGTACAACTCTGAAGGTACAAATGAGCGACACAAGGCGCGATTAGTGATCTTGGGAAATAGACAGATTGAAGGCATGGACTATACCGAAACCTTCGCTCCAGTAGCGAAGATGGTTACACTGAAAATCTTGTTAGCTGTAGCTGTTGCTAAAGATTGGGAGTTACACCAAATTGATGTCCATAACGCATTTTTGCATGGAGAGCTTGATGAAGAAGTATACATGCAATTACCACCTGGCTTTGTGTCGTCTGAACCGGGAAAAGTTTGCAAATTAAGGAAATCCATTTATGGATTAAAGCAGGCACCAAGAAACTGGTTCGCAAAGTTGGCCAACGCATTGCGTAATTATGGGTTCAAACAATCTTATTGTGACTATTCTTTATTTACATATCATAGTAATGGTGCATTTTTATGTGTTCTTGTCTACGTGGAAGATCTCATTATTGCTGGGAATAATTCTAATGTTGTGGCTCGCTTCAAGCAATATATGAGAAAATGTTTTCATATGAAAGACTTGGGGGTTCTTAAGTATTTTCTTGGTATTGAGGTTGCCTGTACTCGTGAAGGTCTGTTCTTATGTCAAATAAAATATGCACTCGACATTGTGAGTGAAGCTGGATTACTGGGGGCTAAACCAGCTCCTACTCCAATTGAGACAAATCATCATCTTGCCATAAAAAATGGTCCTAATTATTCAGATCCTGAACGGTATAGGAGACTGATTGGTTGTTTGATATATTTAGTGATCACCAGACCAGAGCTAAGTTATGTTGTGCATATTTTATCTCAGTTCATGCAGCAACCTAAGGTGGAACACTGGGAAACAGCTCTTCGTGTTGTGCGTTATTTGAAAGGAAAACCAGGCTCTGATACCATAAAGAAATATTTGTGAGAAGATTTTCTTTTTATTCTTCTGCCTACAATTGATCATTTACAGACTATATATGCATAGATACAAGGATGTACATACAGACATTTAGGAAGGATACAGAGAATACCAAAAAGGTTCATGACTGATACATTTTCCTAGATACATGGCTGATACAACTTCCAATATCGTCCTAAATCAATTTATAATAACATTTTGTAACTTCATACCCTTATTTGCCAAATTTGAAATAGCACACCCGTTTTTACGAACGACCCCCAAACTTTAGAGTACTCTTATGTATAATTTACGCAGTCTTAAAATTTTTTCTTTAAATCTTTAATTATATGATGCTCTTGAATAAGTGTTTTTATTTCTCTAGAAACTCTTTTCTTGGCAATTTGTTATATCTTTCAATCGTTTGACACAACACACTAAAAATAATTTCAGGGCATTGAGAAGTTCATGAAGTTATGTCTACCACCATCAAAACTAGGCATATCAATTTTTACCCATTAACCAAGAATCCACTCAACCCAATTCGCTAATTATCCGACCCAACCCAACTCATTAACAATTTCGAGTTGAAACGAGTTACCTGCTTTAACCCGCTAAATTTAGCGGGTTAAAGCGGGTCAACTCGTCAACCCGTCTCAACCCGCTGTAACAACCATTGAAACATTTGCAACATTTGTTTATGTCACAGTGGAGAGCCTTGCTAATCAAACATTCCCAACCCCAGCCCCCCCCCCACCCACCCCCTACCCCCCCCCTTCGGGTCAAAAAAAAAATTAATCATTTAAAATTATTTTTTTAACAACCCCCACCCCCTGCCCTCCCAACCCCCCCCCCCCCCGTCGGGTCAAAAAAAATTAATCATTTTAATTTTTTTTTAACAACCCCCCACCCCCGCCCTCCCACTCCTACCCCCTACCCCCGTCGGATAAAAAAATTAATCATTTTAATTTTTTTAAAACCCCACCCCTTGCCCCCCACCGCCCCCCCTCCGACCCACTCACGCTTACCCCACCACCACTCCCTCCCACCCCTCCCCGTCGGGTCAAAAAAAAATTTAAACATTTTAAAATTTATTTTTAACCACCCCCACCCACCCTCGCCCCACCCCTAAGCCCCCACCGCCCCACCCCCTGTCGGGTCAAAAAAAATTAAACATTTTAAATTTATTTTTAACCACCCCTACCCCACCCCCCTCCCCCATCGGGTCAAAAAATTTAATCATTTTAAATTTAGTTTTAACAACCCCCCACTCCCCCCGCCCAAACCCACCCCTACCCCTACCCCACTCCACTACCGACCCCCACCCCCAAACCGTTTCCAAGTCAAGAAAATTAATTTATTTTTGAAAATTATTTTTTCTAGCCGAGTAATTCAAAAGGAAAAAAAAAGAGTTGAGCTTATCGGGTTATCCGAGTCGACCCGCCTCATTTGACCCGTATGCTAAATGGGTTGTAACAGGTATTACTCGTCTCAACCCGTTACCCGCTTCAACCCGTTACTCGCTTTAACCCGGCTCAATCCAACCCAGCCCAACTCGATTGCCAGGTCTAATCAAAACTAAAGGTACACTTTATTACATAGATTAAAAAAAGTATATAATCACTAATTTGTAAATTGTTGCATCTTGATAGATTTTCATCATATAAGAAATAGTGCAGATCTTACAAAAATTAAAATTTGAAATTTACTAGAAGCACAAATATAATATTGATCACTTATTTAGAATATGACTATATTTAATTGGATATCATGTGACTAAAATGTATCACATTTTGTTGATGGGGTATTTGGTGCTTCAGCTTCTGGTGTCGGAGCATGATGTTTGTGGTGTTTCTTATGATGTGACTTGTATGGATGATGTTTATGCTTGTGCTTATTTTCAAATTCAAGTTCTTCAACTAATTCATAAACTTGATCATCTTGTTCTTGATCGTCTTGTACTTGTGGCGGTTCTTGTGGTGCTCTAGCAACTTCTGGTGCAGGAGCATGACGCTTGTGATGTGTCTTACATGGATGATGTTTATGCTTGTGCTTATGATCATGCTCATATTCAAGTTCTTCTAGTGATTCAACAGAACCTTGATCATCTTCTTGGTTTGATGGTGGTGCATACGGTGCTTCAGCAACTTCTGGTGCTGGTGCATGATGCTTGTGGTGTTCTTTATGATGTCGCTTATGGCGATGATGCTTGTGCTTATTCTCATGCTCATGCTCCAATTCTATTTCTTTAATTGATTCAAATGAAACTTCATCATCTAGTTCTTGATCTTCATGATTTGGTGGTGGTGCATATGGTGCCGGAGCATGATGCTTGTGGTGCTCCTTATGGTGTGGCTTGTGTGGATGATGCTTGTGCTTATGCTCATGCTCAGATTCAAGTTGTTCGGTTGATTCAAAAGAAAGTTGACCATCTTGTTCCTGGTTTTCTTGATTTGGTGGTAGTGCATATGATGCTTCATCAACCCCTGGTGCGGGAGCATGATGCTTGTGATGTTTCTTATGATGTGACTTGTGTGGATGATGCTTATGCTCAAGCTCTGATTCAAGTTTTTTGTTTGATTCAAAATAAACTTGATTGTCTCGTTCTTGATCTTCGTGGTTTGGTGGTGATGCATACGGTGCCAGAGCTTGATGTTTGTGGTGTCCCTTTCTATGATGTGGTTTGTGTGGATGATGCTTGTGCTCATATTCAAGTTCTTCATCTAATTCTGGGGGTTTTAAGGAAGAAACATGAATATATTCATAGAGTTGACTAGATTGTAGGGGATGATCTTCCTCCTCGAGTACTACATTATCATTTTTTTCTATAGAAGAATCAATGATAGGATTTAACATTCTTGCAATTGATGGAGTGGCAAGAACCACAACCCCAAGGAAGATAAGAAATAAATATCTACCACTCATCTTTGCTAGACAATGAATTGTCTTTATGCAAATAGTGAATTGAGGGGTTGGCATTTTATAGGAGGATTGCATTTTCTCAAGATGATAAGTGCCACTTTATAAATGTTCATAGATTACAATAAATAGTGAAAATCTAGCATTATGGTCAAACATTTTTTTTAAGAAATGGGTAAATTGTCTACAAATGTTATAAAACTAATGTTATATAGATAATTTAATGTATTTTGTGATACAGATAATAAAGATTATGAAAATATTTAAGAGAGATTGCAAACATTAGGAAAATATTAGTGAACTTATTGACTTGGTTCAGTTTATCTAAGAAATTGTAAAGTGGTTGGTCAAAAATGAATATGATAGGTGAAGATCCGTGCGATATGTTTGGGATAAAAATGAATTTGAGAAGGTTAATATATAACTTACTCCTTTCAAGATATTAGAAAATTTTTAAAATTCCTCTAATCAGTGATGTAGCTTGTCGAAGGTAATGAATGTAGAATATTATACAAAGTGGGTATTCATTTGTCAATTACATTCACTCTCTGTATATATGAACAAATATATGATTTTCATTTTTAAATTTTTTAATGATTGTTGAAATTTCTGAATAACTCTTAACGACGTTAGATATTAATTATCTTTTATTTTATTACACATATCAATTAAGGAGGATAATAGGCAATTTAAATATACAGAATTACATTAAAATGGAAAAGAAATGGAGAAAAAAAACAAATATTGACAAAATAACAAAATTAATAATATGTTATTGTGAAACCAATAATTCATGAAAATGTGATTAACAACAAAAAGAAAGAATTTCAATTTCATTATATATCTTTAAGAAACGATTTATGTATTCTATCTTAAAATTCATCTTTTTTAACATTAAATTATATCACTTTTAGTTATAATTAGCGAAGTCAATTAATAATGAATAGGATCGCATGATCATTAATATTTTCAAAATACAAATCTTCATTTTCTTAAATCTTATTTTAAGTGTATTCATGCATGTATGTATCAAATGATTTTTAATTACCTTACACTTGATAATTTAACATTTATTATTCTACCGTACGCTTAATATTAGTAACTCTATTGCTATTAATTAGATGCATTCATGAATGTATCAAATGATTTTTAACTACCTTACACTTCATAATCCAACATTTATTATTTTATTTGGTTTGAAATAATTAGATATTTAGATAAAACATGTATGTAATCATGATAATAAAAAGTGACTATTCAATTCTAACTTACATTCATATATATATATATATATATATATATATATATATATATATATATATATATATATATATATATATATAAACGGAAATATTATTTCTACATTTGATATTTCCAAAAAATTAATAATGACATTAGATACTTATCTTTGATCCATAAAAGAATTATTTCCGTGATAAATTAATCATTTACAATTTACTTAAATAAGGTTACAATAGTCCTAATCAATCTACCAAACTTGATCCAAAATACTAGGAAATATATATATGGAAACCTAATCAATTTACAATACTAAACCATATATACAATAAATAAAAAATATATCCCTAAGAATATGGAACGGACGGCATATATTTTAACACTACCCCATAGTCGAAACGGGAGGGGAACAAACTCTAAAACTGTCACGAAAATCTTTGAACAAAATTAGAGGTAGACCCTTTGTAAAAATGTATGTTATCCGATGACGAGAAGGAGCATGTAAAACTTGCACTTCCCCTTTTGCGACCTTGTCACGAACAAAATGAATGTTCATCTCAATGTGTTTAATACGTTGATGTTGAACCGGATTCCCAGAAAGGTAAAAGACACTCATCACATTATCACAATAAACTAACGTAGCATGATGAATTGGACATTTTAACTCTAGCAATAAATTACGTAGCCAACATGATTCGAAAACTACATTAGCCACACCCCGGTATTCAACTTCTGCGATAGAGCGAGATAAAACTGCTTGCCTCTTGGCAGACCAAGAGATAAGATTATCTCCAAGAAATACGTAGTAACCGAATGTAGACCGTCTCGTATCCGGGCAACCTGCCTGGTCGGCATCGGTATAAGACACCAATGATGTGATCGAAGACGTATATAAATAAAGTCCATATCCCATAGTACCCTGAACATACCGTACAATCCGTTTAAGTGTCTGCATGTGTACCTCATGTGGTGCATGCATAAATAAACAAATTTGTTGAACGGCATATTGGATATTCTGACGAGTAAATGTCAGATATTGCAACGACCCAGCCAAACTACGATAAAGAGTGGGGTCCGAAAATAAAGGACCAGCTGTCGAAAAGCCAAGCTTCGGCTAAGTGTCAATCGGGGTAAGGGTCGGCTTACAATAAGACATATTGTAGCGATTGCGAAATTTCCTCCTCTTTTTATTTTATTTGTTTGAGTCACCACCTATATTATGAGGAAAATATAGAAAAAACCATTTTAAAGAGATTTGGGTTCGAGGCTTAAGTGATGGATTAGAAAGGTCAGGGAGCACTGCATCCACCCAATTCGAAGATCGATCTTGCTTAAGGGGGTTTTTCAAATAATAATATTTTTTAAAAGAAACGAAGAAAAACATCCATTTAATTAGATTAAATGGAATGTGGGATCGATTGGTTCGAGACCATCTTTATGATTTTAAGAGGCTCTAGGCCGATCCTAGATTCGATATGCTTATACCACTCTAATAATCAATTAGAATAAACAAAGAATAAAGGAAGATTACCTTTAGTTTGAGAAAGGATTTGGACAGAGTTTCTCCTCGATTCTAGGCTCAAACCTCGATCTTCGTCGATCAACAAGGTTGATGGACGAATTTGGGTGTTTGTTTATGAGTGATTTACAGGAATCTTTCAATGAGAGAAACCGGTAAATTGTCGGGGTCACCGTCCTCTGAAATACTGAAAGTCAACTAGTATTTATAAGGTTTGATTTGCTTGGTCACCAAGATTAGGAGACTCAAGGGACTTAGGATATCTCCCAAGGAAGGTTCCAGAACTCTAAGATCAGTAGAGACCCGGATTAGATAAGAGTTATAAGAAAAGAGGTCGAAACTAATGCCCGTTAGTCAAAACTTAACGAAACATGACGAAATGGTAGATTTCTACTCCAAAACCAAAGGCGAGACTGAGAGTGGCATAACTCTGCCATGATAGGTTCATAATGGGGTGTCTACAGAGCCCCTCAGTGACAAGTCTTATGGAAGAAGTCATGTCGTCAATAGAAAAGATATCATTCTGAACATCGGGATGGTCGTGTCGCACGGCTGCCTACTGTGAATGTGGTGCCCAAATTTTGGTGTTGGATTCACGCGAGTTTGAAGACATCCGAGTTATTTGAAAAACGGAGTCGCCACGCCATTTTGATTACCTCAAAACTTTGAAAAAAAGGTTTTACTTGGGTTCGGAGGTTAAGTTACCCCTTGGGAAGAACGTTTGGCATTCACCCAAAGTGCCTTGCCGGAGCAAGTCTCCCAAGATTTCATTAATCGTGCTTGCTTGCTTGCGTGCTTTCTTGTGTGCATGTGTTTGAAAATAAGGGGGGGGAATGTCCCAAGTTGTCTTCCGGACGTACAAACCATTTGTTGGTTGTTGCTCGGGATTCCTTGGAATTTATGTATTTGGGATTATGATCCCGTCCTCATCTTATGACTTGTGATCATCGCATTTTAAACTTCGGGACCCTCGGGACTTGCGTGATCGAGAGAATGACTCTCTTTTGGTCAAAGATGAGGTTCTTTAGAAAAGGAGGGTCCTTAGCCCATCAATCCTACGCTTTAAGACGGTCGAGCTCGTATAGAGGCTTCATACTCTTTCTTAAGCGATAATCGGAGATATAGGGTTCAAGGTGTCCCTTTCTAAAGAAATCGTGAACCTTTAATGGAAGGAACGATGCAAAGATGAGAACTTTTACACCGGTCCGTTCCAAGGTTGGGGAAAGGGGGAATGCATGATGAAAAATGACTCTTTAATGAAAAGATGACATTTTTATGTTTGCAAATGATGCTTTTTGATTTAAAGAAAGGATCTTTATTGCAAATGATGCATAAAGATAGGGTTTTTATGCAAATGATGCATTAGAAAAGGTTTTTGAATGCAAAGGATGCGTTTTTATTGAAAAAGATTTGATCTTTATATGCAAATGATGCATAAAGATAACATTTTTATTTGAAAATGGGGGTTTTAGGTGCAAAGGGTGCACCTTTATGAAAAAGACTACATTTTTATGACAAATGATGTCTTAATGCATGCAAAGGGGAAGGGGAATGATAAAGAAATGATCTTTATGAATAAATGCCAAGTCCCAAGCAAGATATATGAATGCAATGAGCAAGTATATCAATTAAAATGCAAGGTTAGGGCGTGCGAGGTTACCAATCGTTTCCTTCGCTTCTTCGGACGGAGCTAGGAGGAGAGGTTCGTCTTGGATCTTCAAGGAGGAGGGAGATGGCTTCTTGAGCTTCTTCTTCGCCTTCTTGAGCCTTCAAGGGTGTTCTTCACGTCTGATTGTGTTTGTGAGTGTATTGTATCTCTCTTGTGTGTCTTCTTGTTGTTTGAAATGGGTAGAGGAGGGCTCTATTTATAGGCAGTCTGGATAAGGCTAATGAAGCCGTGCGGTCAGAGGCAGCGAGCTAATGCAGCCGTGCGGGCTTATCCATTGTGACTCAGCATTCTAGAACCATGCAAGGTGGCATTATTCTAGAAGGCTCTTCCTAATTAAGAAAAACGTGTTTCTTAATTAGGAAGGATTCCCTTCAAATTCTTTTATTTAATTAAAAACAGTTCCGGAATGCTCCGAACGCCGGAAGGTTCTGGGGAATTACCGGAAAACTTACCGAAATTGCCGGAAATTTAACCTAAGGCATGAGCGATTTGGGTACTTACGAAGCCCTCGGCAACGTCACTTGCAAGGCGAGTGGGGTTGTCGATAGAAAAGGATCCGATCTCGCGAATGCCAAGACGGATTGGGTGACCAAGACGGCCGAGTGGCCGAACCTTTTGGAAGGCTACCTACGTATCCCTGAGGAATCAAGCCAGCCGTAGTTCGGAATTAGGATCCGCCGGGGAAGGAAGAAGAGAAACCGGTCTCTTCTTTGGGGAAAAAGAAGAGAAAATGACCTAGGAGTTCAAGCAATTGATCCTACCGGGGACATGCTAGGAGTGACCCAGGTGGTCGGATATCTGAACTTCTATGAGGGGACGCTTTATCACTGAGGAGTGACAAAGAAACAGGGTGACCAAAGTGGTCGAATGGCTGGACCTTTTATAAAAGGCTACCTACGTATCCCGGAGGAATCAAGCCTTGATCGTAGTTCAAGCATCACTAGATAGTTAGGAACGATGTCTAGGATTCTTGAGATTTTGACAATTAATGGAGGCTGTCACCTGATTGACAATTACTGGAGGATGTCACCTGAAGAAGCTAGAGCTTATGGCGCTATCTCTTTATGACGGAGATAGAGGTAACTTAAGTTGGGAAACTTGAGCGTACGTCACTATTCGCGGATAGAGGTAGCACAAGTTGAAATGACTTGGGCATACGTCACTATTCGCGGATAGAGGTAGCACAAGTTGGAATGACTTGGGCATACGTCACTATTCGCGGATAGAGGTAGCACAAGTTGGAATGACTTGGGCATACGTCACTATTCGCGGATAGAGGTAGCACAAGTTGGAATGACTTGGGCATGCGTCACTATTCGCGGATAGAGGTAGCACAAGTTTAGAGTTCTGACAATTCGGAGGTTGTCACCTAGTGTTATCCCGTTATAACGGAATTAACGGAGGTGACTGGGAATAGAGCTTGATTGCTTCAGAGATAAGGGATATTTTCTGAAAAGATGTTATCTTGGTTAAAAGATAATGGAAATTGCATGCCCAAGTGGAAGGTCCAGGGGCAGGATTGTAATTTCTGCTCAGAGCGAATGAAGCCGCCCGGCATGAGATGGAGAAAAAGGAGTCGTACGGCTAGAGACCTGTTTTTTCCAGATTATTTAAAACAGGTTTGAACGGGCATTGGGCATTATTGCCGCCCAAGAACTGCCGAGGAAGAGAGAGAGAAAGGAGAGAATTTCTTCAAAATTCTTCAATTCCCTTTGCTTCTATCGATTGGAATGGATCCGGAGGGCAATCCCATATCGAGGCAAGCAAGAAGGAACATCTCCGCGGCTGCGAGAAGGAGGAGAAAGGAGCTCGTTCGGACGGAGAGGAAGTATGACTTCCTTATGCCTCCATCGGAGCTTTACCCGGGAAGAAGTTAGCATAAATCAACGAACCCGCGATCGGTTGGGGTAAGCATTCTCATTTTGCTCAAATCCGATGATTTTGCTTGATTTTTGAATGATTTAGGGCTTGACCCGAATTTTAGGATTTTTGAATGATTTTTTTTTTTTTTTGAATGATTTTGAGATGCATGAACAACCTATGAGGCTAAGAATATGCATGTGCAACTTGTTTGACAAAATTATGAGAATGACTCACTTTTTTCTCGCAAAATGAAGTAAGAATGAGAATTTTTCAAAATATGAGACGGAGTTCTTGCCTTGTGCTAGAACTAGGTCAAAATTCTGATTTTCAATGAGAAAACATGATTTTGGAAGATGAAAATGATTCATGCATGCCATTTCTGAAAGAATAATGCTTATGTGCAAAAAATTGTGAAAATTGTGATTTTGTGCCTTAGGAAAGCAACGGGACTTGACATGACGCGTTTCAAGTGATGAAAGACGTTTTTTTGATGCAAATAATGCTAGAAAAACTTTTGTGAATGATTTTCTTTTGAAAACATGTGCATTTTTTGTGAATATATGCATGCTTTTGAAAATGATGAAGGACTGACACTTCTTTTTTTTTTTTTTCTTTTTTTTTTTTTTTTGTGCTTGTCTACAGGAGAACAAGTCTAGAGGACCATCGGAGATAGCGGTCAGGCTTTGGCAGAGGATGTCGGATTTTGAGAAGAATGGGGTGAACCCCAAGAATTTGGTGAGGGCTACCGGCCTGGATGCGTTTGTAGAGGCCATCGGCAGGGGTGTTCACATCACCTCTAAGAGCAAGGGCTTGGTCCAGCCCTTTCTCGAGTTCTCGTGGGATAGCACCCATAGCTTCCACCTCGAGCCGGGAGAGCCGACCGTGACTCCCGCCGATTTTACAAATGACATCGGCTGCAGCTTCACCGGGAGGCCCGTGACTTGGAGAGACCACATTACGCCCGAGGAGTTCCGTGCTTTGGTAGGGTTTGAGCCGATTCCCAAGGGGCCGGGGATGGAGACGCGAACGCCGAGGTAGCAGCTCGTACTTGCATGCGTAACTTTGCTGCTAATGATGTGATCGCCAGCCACTGCGCTAGAGCATTCATATGGTTGATGCTATCGCCACTATCTTTGCTAATTCCGGGACGCCGGCCATGACTTGCCTCCTCGACTCTCCGGAGGATGTGGATGGGATAGGGACGGTCTCTTGGGGAGAGGCCGGATTGGCGGAGTTGTACTTCTCTCGGACATGTACAGTGGAACAAAGCTGCTTCCATGGACTCGCTTCTCATTTGCCCTTGAGGTAGTCTCCTTTCTTTTCTTTTCTCTTCCCTGTCTTGAGACTTTTATGAGAGAGAGAATGACCTTTTGATGTTTGAACATGCAGCCCGGTTCTGCGAGGTGATTGGGTTCTTCCCTTGGAACCAGCAGAGTGATGTCACCATCTTCCCCGCTATGGTTCGCCGTGGAGGAGATGCGAGAGATAAATTCACGGGAAGACCCGGATTACCTTCGATTACAAAATGGTGAGGCCAGCCATCAACGGGGATGGGCACGACGGAGTGGACTTCTACCCTTGGGGCAGGTATCCTGAGATTTTGGCCGGGAGATGCCATTGATGTGACGAGGCGCAGGAGGTGGCTCACTGGGCCGACATGTGATGTCATTTACTTGGGGGACCGTTTCTCGAGGCGCATGGTCATGTCCCTCCATTGGACGCCATTACTCCACACGACCCTCCAAAGACGGATGCCGCAGCCCGTGGATTGGCCGAGAGGATGAGATAGCTAGGTACTGTGCAGCGTGGCTGCAGAGGAGCACTTTGACATGGACACCCCTACGCCGTGTTTGTGGAGCGGCGCCGAGGACGCCACAAAAGCTAGTGAAGCTAGCGGTCACTGTGGATATGGGGAGGATGAGCCTCTCGACCCGCCGATCCCTCCTCGCGCATCCGTCCTATGTGGTCCATGGAGTGCCGAGGAGGATGAGGATACCTGTCCCCGATGCTAGGGAGCCCCAAGACACCTTGCCGCCCGATAGCACCGTAAGTGTACTTTAGGGTCATTCCCTTTTAGCTTTCGTATTTTCTCGCTTTTGCAATTTTCTCGAGATTTTCTCGAGATTTTTCTTCTTTTTCTCAGTGTTCCACTCTCGCACTTACGATAGGCCGGTCAGGTCGTGCGGAATAGGGCCTGGAAGGACATGTGCCGGTCTCTTCGAGGAAGCCGGCTGCGCTTCGAAGGCGGCAGCGGATGCACAGGAGCTGGGCGCAAGAGACGGCACGTCGGGGGCACAAGCGTCACCTACCTCATCGGCCTGAGTACTCTTCCAAAGTGCCATGCCTCGGGGCGGGGACCCAACGCCGACATTCTCGGGAGCAAACTGGCCGAGTACGGGCACGATAATGTCCATTTGTCTGACGTGAGCGACCAGGAGGACTTGATGAGGGAGGCTAGCATTTATGAGTTGAGTAGCGATGAGGAGGAAGAAGAATCGGAGGCCTAGGAGGTCTCTAGAATAGATTTGGAATGAACAATTTTTATACACACTTCGTTTATTTTTTGCTTTATTTGGGCGCCGATGGGGCAAAAACATTGTATTTACATTTCATTTACTTTTCTAATTTATGCTTTCTCAATTTGCATATTATCTGAGCCTCGGGGCAACTTTTCTGCTTGGAATTGGGGCTGAAACTGGGCCAAAATGATTTATAATGGTATATAAATGCTTGAATGGCTTCTGGATATGTTTTTGTACAGGTTTTGGTTGATAAAGTGGGGTGAAAACTCCCTTGGGCAGCAACTTTGGTTGCTGCAGAATTTTTTCTGTAGAGGGCTAATGTAGCCGTGCGGCATGGCCTTGAGGGAAAATGAAGCCGTGCGGCTACCGCCCGTCTCGAGCCGGTTATTTTCTGAATAAAAGCAAGGCTTGGCCATTTCATTTCATTTTCACTCTAGACTTGTCCCAATTGTTCCCAGAGCATATTTTGGACCGAAAAGCACCATCTTTGAACACTTTGCGATGGAGAAGCCCGTCAGATTGCAAAGGGGGAAGCGAGACCATTTTCTATCCGGTCTTCAATCTTGGGCGAGACATAACTTCCAAAATCACAAGGGACTGCTTGATTCTTCCTTCAAGATCAAGTCTTTGTGGCATTTGAGGGATCTCCCGCCCGATTGGGAACTGTTGAGAGCCGCAAAGAAAGTTCGGGGACGTCCGGAGACATGTTTATCGCTTCTCTTACAACGAAATTGTCCCAACGCACGAAGACTTCGTGAGCCTTGATTGGGGTCCCGAGACCGAGGCTATATCTATTCCGCGGATCGGAGACGTGCCGGTGACGGTAAAGCTTGCATCTTTTCTCGCAGATTCCTTTGGGAGAGGCCGAGAGGATGATGGTAGCCCCGGATAGGATTGACCTTTCCGATATCCCGGTGTGTTTGGGTCTCCGCATATGGCTGCGACCACGGTGGCTATGGATGCTTTCATTCTCTCGCGTATTCTCTCGTTTTGTTCAACCGCCGAGTCCGCGGGACTGGTCATAGTGGCCTCTTGGACATGGTCGAGACTCAGTGGCCGGGAAGGATATTGTCCCGCTCGGGTTTTGGGAGAGACATTTCATGGGATCGACAGGATGGCTCGGGAGACCGTTTCATGAGGTCCTGGAGTCCGGCTATGTTGACTCTCGCGGTCAGTAGGAGAGGCTCGGGGCTTTGCTCAGGGCTTTGCCGACTCAGTGCCCTTGGGTGATTTCTCGGGAGAGGTGCGCCTAGGCAAACAGGAATGTGGTAGCCGGGAGCCGATGATGGCTAGGCTATCCACTCCCGACATCCGTTGGTGGATACCACATTGGAGGTTGCGCACCAGAGGATATTTCAGAGTCTTATGCCGCGAGGGTTCCGTGATTCTCGCCGGTCGTCCTTCTACATACCCCGCTTAGTATCCAGCAGCTTGGGGGCTTTACAGAGCCATTGAGTGATTGGGAGGACATCCGGACCATGGAGGTGGTGTCATTGGACATGAGAGATCCAAATGCCTTCTCTTTCTTCTCGAGGGCTTGGACATATACCGCTTTCCCACCCGTGGCTATCTTCAGAGCAGAAGAGCACCATCTTGACCACCGTCTACTTGACCGGTACGAGAGGGAGATGGGAGCGACTCAGGTTATCTTGGAGGATAGACGTCGAGCTTTATTGGGAGCCGATCGCGACTCGAGTAGGACTCGAGGAGACCGAGGCTAAGGCGAGTTGCCATAACCAGTGTGATTTGGTCCGAGATATGGAGGCTCGGTACAAGAGGTTGTCCGAGGTCGCTCCTTTGACCGAGGCTCGGAGGGAGGAGGTGCGGACTCGTGCTCTGGATAGAGAGAGCGCTTATTGACACGGGGTTGGTGGAGGCTCCAAGTGAGGATACCGCAGGTCGGGATGAGGGATACCGACATTATTGAGAAGAAAAGGAAGAAGACTCGACGAGGCCGAGGAAAAGGGAAGAAGACTGAAGAAGACTCAGCGAATGACGACTGACAAGTCTTTTCTCAAGATCCTCTTATTGCCATTTGCAAACACATTAGTTTATTTAGGCATTTTATTGTATTTTAGATCTTTTTAGCAGGTTAGCAGAGTTAAGAGGTAGACCGTGCTTGAACTCATCAAGAAGTTTTTAACTTGTAATGAACAAGAAATATTATTTTAGAAATTAGTCAAGACACATTTCATGGAAATTCAAATGTCTTTTTTTTTTATTGATCAGGACATATTTCATGGAAACTTAATCGTCCTTTTTATTGTTTAGACCGAACCATATATGGCTGCCTACGTTCCCCTTTTACAAGAAAGGCTAAGGGGCTCAGGTCTACGTAGTTCATTCTGGTGAACCAATTTTTTTCGTGTGCGTTTGTTTTTGCCTAGACCGCCCTTTTTGGGGTTTTCAGCTAGTCGGGCATTACTCTTTTTGCACTAAGATTTTTTTCTTTTTTTTTATGTGCAACCCCGTCTTTTGCCTAGACCGCCCTTTTTGAGGTTTTCGGCCTAGCCGGGTATTACTCTTTTGCACCCTTTTTTTTTTTTTTTTTTTTTTTTTTTTTTTTTTTATTAGATATAGTATCTTCGGAGTTTATCACCGTTGGCTGGTGGACAAAGGGATTGCCATCCAAGTCCGCAAGCTTCATTACTCCTCCCGACGGCATCTTCTCGCACCACATAAGGGCCGATCCAGACGGGTTCCCATTTTCCCGTGGGGTTGTCTGGTAGGGGGCTTTACTTTCAGCACTAAGTCACCTCTTTGATGTCTCGGCCTTGACTTTTTTATCAAACGCTCTGGCCATTCGCCTCTGGTAGGCTCGGGTGTGTTCCATGGCTTTTAGCCTTCTCTCGTCGCTGGGGCTAACTCATCATGCCGGCCGCGCAACCATTTTCACTTCATTGACACTCGTTTTCCAGGAGGACCCTTAATGACGGGATTTCCAACTCCACTGGTAACACCGCTTCCATCCCGTAAGTTAGGGCAAAAGGAGTTTCTCCTGTGGGCATTCGACAGACGTTCAGTAGCCCCGAGTGCTAGATGCGGCTTTTCGGGCCAATCACGACTACGGGTGGCCATTTTCCTGATGATCCGCTCGAGTGTCTTATTAGCGACTTCCACGGCTCCATTGGTCTGAGGTGCATGCGGGGATGACTTGTGGCGAGTAACTACGGGTCGACGGCGATCCTATCGCAGTCTCCTTCGAAGTGTGACCCATTATCAGAAATGATCTCGTTGGGCACCCCATATCTGCACATTATGTTTTCTTTGATGAACTGGGCCACTTTTCTGGAAGTGAGGACCTTGTAGGACTTGGCCTCTACCCACTTGGTGAAGTAGTCGATGGCTACCAACACGAACTCGTGCCCATTGCTTCCTGCCGGGGTTATTTTCCCTATCACGTCAATGCCCCAAGTTGCAAACGGCCAAGGAGTCGTCATGCGATGCAGGTCATGAGGTGGGAGATGGTTGAGATTGGCAAACCGCTGGCACTTGTCGCGAGGTTCGGACGTGCTTGGACACGGTCTGTCTCCATGGAGATCCAGTAGTAACCCATTCGAGGATCACTTGCATCGTGGCTCGGCATTCATGTGAGGACCACAGGACCATTGTGGACTTCGGTCATCAACTCTTTGGCCCTTTCTTGGGTGACACATAAGAGGAGTGGTCCTTGATACCGCTTCTTGTATAGGTTGCCTCCTAGGATGACATAATGGGAGGCCAACCTTTTCAGGGCTCACAAGCTTTTGGCTCTGACACCTTCTTTTGGTTTACCTTCTCCGTCTCTCGAAAGCGATTCTCCGTCTTTGAGGAATTGGTAAATCTGATTGTACCAAGGTTCCTTTATGGGCTCGGGTCCCAGGTCCACTTCACAACGGAAGGCTGGGGCTTCTCTTCTACCCACTCTGAAGGGCTTTATGGCTTTTCCTCGGGGATCTCTACCAATGAGGCTAGAGTTGCTAAGGCATCTGCGAATCTGTTCTTTTCCCTCGGCAAGTAGTGGAAAGTCACTTCTCTGAGCTGTCCCGTCAACTCCTCCATATGGGCATGATACCGTTGCGCAGATTAGGGTCCACAGTCTTCCACTTGTTGGAGACTTGGTTGATGATCGTGGCCGAGTCTCCGTAAACTTCGAGCTCCTTGACATTTCTTTCTAAGGCGGCCTCCAAACCAGCGAATGCGGGCTTCATACTCGGCGACATTGTTCGTGGCGGGAAAGTTCAACTTGAGGGCTATGGGGTATGCTCATCTTTCGGATCGACCAATAGCATTCCTACACCATTTCCTCTTTTGTTAGCGGCTCAGTCAAAGAACAATTGCCATCTATTCTCGTGCTCAACCGCAAAGATCCCTTCATCTGGAAATTGGGGTTCGGGCCCTCTGTCTTCATTACCGGGGAAATTCGCCGGAGTGATCGACAATGCTTGACCCTTGATGGCCTTTCTCGGTCACATAGTTGATGTCGTATTCTCGCTAAGAAGAAGGACCACTTCGCTAAACGCATTGAGAGGGAAGGCTTGTCAAAGATGTACTTGATGGGGTCCATTTTCGAGACCAAATTCACGGGTGGGCTTGCATATAATGCTTCAATTTGCCGACTACCTGCACTACCCCCGCACAGTGTCTTTTCACATGCTGAGTAATTGAGCTCACTCCCTTGTAGCTTCCGGCCGACAAAGTAAATGGCGTTTTCTACCCGAGAGTCTTTCTTCTCCTGAGCAAGCATAGCCCCAACCGCCGTGTTGCTGACAGGAGATAGAGCGTAAGAGGCTTCGTCTATGTGGGGGCATAGTACCGGGGGATGTACTAAGTATGCCTTGATCTGGTCAAAGGCATCTTGGCATTCTTCGGTCCATTCTGTGTCCACATTCTTCTTCATGAGCTTGAAGATGGGCTCGCACATAGTGGTCAAACGATTGACGAAACGGGTGATGTACGCAATTTACCCATGAAGCTCTTGACTTGTCTGGGTTTGAGGTGGCCTCATATCCATGATGGCTTTGATCTTTCGGGGTCAACTTCTATACCTCGCTCCGTGACCATATACCCAAGCACTTTTCCCCTTGTCACTCCGAAGGTGCATTTGGCAGGGTTTAGTCTCATGGAATGCTGTCTCAGCCTCTCAAAGAATTTTCGTAGGTCAACAAAGTGCTGCCCACCTTCTCCTTTGGAGTGGATTATCATATCATCTACGTAGACCTCAATCTCCTTGTGGATCATGTCATGAAAAAGCGCAGTCGCTGCCCTTTGGTAAGTAGCCCCGGCATTCTTGAGCCCGAATGGCATTGCGTATAACAGTAGGTTCCCATGGTGTGGTGAAGGCTGTCTTTTCTTGGTCTTCCTCGGCCATCTTGATCTGGTTGTAGCACTGCAAAACCATCAACGAAGGATTTGACTTCGTAGTTGGCGGTGGAGTCCACCGGGATGTCTATGTTTGGCGGAGGGTAGTCGTCTTTGGGGCTGGCCTTGTTCGGATCTCGGAAATCCACACAGCAGCGCACCTTCCCATTGGCCTTGGTTACGGTCACGATGTTGGACAACCATGTCGGGTATTCAATAACTCTGATGAACCCTACCCGCAGTAGCTTCTCAATTTCTTCTTTGACCTGTAGAGACCATTCCGGCTTAATCTTTCTCGGTTTCTTTTTGGCTTAGCATCTGGTGCTAGAGGGATTCTGTGTTCTACTATCGAACTGTCTAGCCCCGGCATATCTTTGTATGACCATGCAAACACGTCGACGTATTCTCTGAGCAGCTCGATCAATCTGTCCCTTTCAACCCCCTGGAAGAAGCTTCCAATCTGTGTCTCTTTAGGTTCCTCAATAGTACCCAAGTTCACACTTATCAAAACCTCCTCGGCAGCTTGGGCCCGGTTTTCCTCTTTTTCTGAAACCTGCTTAAAGATTTCTTTAATGTATTGTTCGTTTAGTGTGTTTGCATCTTGTTCAAATGATTCATTATTAACTGTTGTTAGGTTTTGAGTTAATTTATCATTTGTTAAGTTGGCAATAAGAGGATACTCAGAAAGATCTGTCATTTCATTCAAAATAAGGGGAAAGATGACATCGATTACATTTTCATAATCCTCAGGCGTGAGGCCTTCGGATGACTCTGAGGACTGGAATTCGAAGATTCCTGACTCAACTGAATAGACAACAGTGACTCTGGACCCTACACTACTTATTGACTCGAGGGGGACTTGACAAGGGTTGGACTGGGATCTCACTCCTTCTTACTGTTGCCCTGGGGAGTAGCAGTCTTGTCAGCGTTCTTCAGAAAGTTGGAGACTTCGAACTGATCAAAAGCTTGCCGGAAATCATTGACAGGCCGGTACTGTGGAAAGATGGTGAGGGGAACTAAAGTGACTTGTTGCAATCTTTCAACTAGCTCTTCCGTAGCGACTGGACTCATTGACTGAAGTGTCTGGCTCATTTTGTCGACGCACTGCTGATAGGTCATCTTTTCCTTGCCAATCTTTGATACCACCACCTTATCAGTATAGCCAATAGGAGGGTTGGCTTGGATGATGCTGATAAAGTCTTCTTCAGGAGAGACTTTGATCCTTCTCTGATTGGCCAAATACTCTATAGGCTTTCTGTATTCGTCTTCTAGATCTGCTAGCTTTTTGTTGAATCTTACAATGGCAACAAACTCAGAATTTTCTTCTTCAAGAGGATCACTGATCATAGGGATATCAGGCTGGACTGTGCTTGGGGTGACGGGTTCCTTGACAGGTTCCTTGGCATAACTGACATAGTAGTCGAACTTGCCCGAAGGCTCTCCCAAAGTTCCTACGCTCTTGTCCCCAGCTTCGTATCTTTCCTTAAGCTTCTGCTGTGTGGACTTTCTCTTCTTCTTCTTCCTTGAAGGAGCGTCCTCATTGATCCATTCTTGATACTCATACTCTAAGCAGTCTTCACAATCACATACATCATACCAGATGTGAGGCTTGGGTTGAACTGGGATAGCCCCTCCAATTGCTTGGTTATTACCGTTGTGGATTACCATGTTGGCCATTTTGACACTGAAAAGCTGACAAAACTGAGGATTCTGGCGAACTATCTGAGGATTCTGCGCTAACAAGTCGCTGACCCGGTGTTCTCACCCACTTCTTTCTCGCCGGGAAAGGGATAGGAAAGGTTTAGACTCGGGGTAGGTGTTTAGGTGAAGGCTCAAGCAATATGCAAATTAGAATCTTCAAGTTTACTTAAAACAGTTGTCTTTTATTAATATCTATTTGGTTGGAAAAGGGATTACGCCCTTCTTTTTCACAACTACTCTAGATCCTGGATCAGTGGGTTCCGTCACTACGTCTATAAGCCCCTCGTATTCCACCTGTATTTCGACCTCCCAGGGTGGACAGCCCCGGGCGAGGGTCCTATAGGGCACGCGGATCCCACCGACCGAGAGTAAAGAATGCTCCTATCGGGTCTAGCGGGTCATAGGACCTTTCAACGCACGAGCGATGCGGATTACAGTCAAGGCAATACCGGGAAAGTCTCGTCTCTCTGCCTTGACGGATCTTTGACAGAGTTTCGCTTGAGCGAATGACGTTTTGACTTTTGGTAATGTCCGAGAAGATAATAGGCATGGGTCGGGCGGCAAAAGCCGGATGACACAGTGTCACATTGAACTTCGTTGCATACGCAGTGCGTGAGTCGAAATCGAAGTCAATGCCGGTCAAGATCTTGCCAATTTTTCCTTGTCGGAATTTTGGCAGAGCTTCGCTTGAGCGAAAGATCTTTTGATTTTTTTGGCAAAGACTCGGTCTTGACTCTTACGCATTCCGTGCGGGTCAAGGTCAATAGTCAATGTCGGAGTCAAGATCCCACCGATTTTTCCTTGTCGGAATTTCGGCAGAATTTCGCTTGAGCGACAATCTTGGCTTCCGTTATGAGCTAAGGCTTGACCTTTACGTGGGTATGCAACTGGGCTATATGACACGGACTAGACCAAAAACCAACCAAAAGTCACGGTTTTTTGAAACGTGTGACACGGACTGTGCATTGGTCGACACCGGCCGCCACGGGAGGTTGGGATGATTCCGTGCGCGCCCGGGAGCATCGTAAGGCCGTCCGTGATCGCACTGGAACCACCCTCGGGTTTGAAGGACGTGCGTGCAAAAGTGTACAGATATATCAAAGTGCGCGTAGTGTGCGGTCTCCTAAAAATGTTCCTTTTGAGTTAAAACGAGAGATTTTCGAAATGTGTTTTAAAGGAATGATTTTCGGGACGGAGGAAAATGCAACACATAAGCACGTAAATTTTCTCGGGAGCCCCCGATCATGGAGCCGAATAGCCCCAAGCCGCTAGGACCGCCAGATTAACCATGATTTTTCCCGGTGGAATTGCCACCGAGGTCGCCCTGGTCGAGAATCCAATGAGGATTGAGCCGTACGACTGCATGGATCAATTTTCCAGGTTCCACTCCTTTTGCTATTTTTTTCGGGTTGTTTCCCGTTCAAAGTATGCACAGATTCCAAGATGCAAATGATGCAATGCATGGTAAAGAAAGCAAGCATGATTAATGAAATCGGCGACGGGAGTCTAACCCGCTCAAAGGGAAAAGCTTTCTTTTATTTTTTTTCAAAATTGTTTTTTCGAAAAGGGATACTGGTACGTGGATTGTTAAACCACCGGTTATCCCAACTCCCACGTCAGGGAGTGTACAGGAAGGGTAAGTGGTTTCCACCTATATACCGAGTATTGATTTTTGTTTTGAAAATAAAAGCTTTTCTCCTTTGGGTTATCCCCAGCGGAGTCGCCAAACTGTGAATGTGGTGCCCAAATTTTGGTGTTGGATTCACGCGAGTTTGAAGACATCCGAGTTATTTGAAAAACGGAGTCGCCACGCCATTTTGATTACCTCAAAACTTTGAAAAAAAGGTTTTACTTGGGTTCGGAGGTTAAGTTACCCCTTGGGAAGAACGTTTGGTGTTCACCCAAAGTGCCTTGCCGGAGCAAGTCTCCCAAGATTTCATTAATCGTGCTTGCTTGCGTGCTTTCTTGTGTGCATGTGTTTGAAAATAAGGGGGGGGAATGTCCCAAGTTGTCTTCCGGACGTACAAACCATTTGTTGGTTGTCGCTCGGGATTCCTTGGAATTTATGTATTTGGGATTATGATCCCGTCCTCATCTTATGACTTGTGATCATCGCATTTTAAACCTCGGGACCCTCGGGACTTGCGTGATCGAGAGAATGACTCTCTTTTGGTCAAAGATGAGGTTCTTTAGAAAAGGAGGGTCCTTAGCCCATCAATCCTACGCTTTAAGACGGTCGAGCTCGTATAGAGGCTTCATACTCTTTCTTAAGCGATAATCGGAGATATAGGGTTCAAGGTGTCCCTTTCTAAAGAAATCGTGAACCTTTAATGGAAGGAACGATGCAAAGATGAGAACTTTTACACCGGTCCGTTCCAAGGTTGGGGAAAGGGGGAATGCATGATGAAAAATGACTCTTTAATGAAAAGATGACATTTTTATGTTTGCAAATGATGCTTTTTGATTTAAAGAAAGGATCTTTATTGCAAATGATGCATAAAGATAGGGTTTTTATGCAAATGATGCATTAGAAAAGGTTTTTGAATGCAAAGGATGCGTTTTTATTGAAAAAGATTTGATCTTTATATGCAAATGATGCATAAAGATAACATTTTTATTTGAAAATGGGGGTTTTAGGTGCAAAGGGTGCACCTTTATGAAAAAGACTACATTTTTATGACAAATGATGTCTTAATGCATGCAAAGGGGAAGGGGAATGATAAAGAAATGATCTTTATGAATAAATGCCAAGTCCCAAGCAAGATATATGAATGCAATGAGCAAGTATATCAATTAAAATGCAAGGTTAGGGCGTGCGAGGTTACCAATCGTTTCCTTCGCTTCTTCGGACGGAGCTAGGAGGAGAGGTTCGTCTTGGATCTTCAAGGAGGAGGGAGATGGCTTCTTGAGCTTCTTCTTCGCCTTCTTGAGCCTTCAAGGGTGTTCTTCACGTCTGATTGTGTTTGTGAGTGTATTGTATCTCTCTTGTGTGTCTTCTTGTTGTTTGAAATGGGTAGAGGAGGGCTCTATTTATAGGCAGTCTGGATAAGGCTAATGAAGCCGTGCGGTCAGAGGCAGCGAGCTAATGCAGCCGTGCGGGCTTATCCATTGTGACTCAGCATTCTAGAACCATGCAAGGTGGCATTATTCTAGAAGGCTCTTCCTAATTAAGAAAAACGTGTTTCTTAATTAGGAAGGATTCCCTTCAGCCTTTATTTAATTAAAAACAGTTCCGGAATGCTCCCGGAATGCTGGGAAGGTCTGGAGAATTACCGAAAAACTTACCGAAATTGCCGGGAAATTTAACCGGAAGGCATGAGCCAGATTTGGGTACTTACACCTACGTATCTCTATCGGAGAATCAGACCAAAAACGTAGTTCGACTCCAAAACACAAAAATACTGCTTTAGGTATTTTGAAAATCAAGAGAGAGAGTTTCTTTTTAAAAGGTAAACCCATACTGAGAAATCAAGACATGACCCAATTTTGAATATACCTGCCTGTCTGAAGATTCTCCTATCAGGGCTCCGAACCTGTGGGGAAAGACATTAGAAAACAAAGGTTTTACCTGTCTGGTCCTTCGCATCATGTTGGTTTCATGATGATTCACCTGTAAGGGCGCCGAATCGGGCTTTTGATGACGATTCGCCTGTCGAGGCGCTGAATCGGTCTTTTGATGACGATTCACCTATAAGGGTGCTGAATCGGGCTTTTGATGACGATTCACCTGTAAGGGTGCTGAATTGAGCTTTTGATGACGATTCGCCTGTAAGGGCGCTGAATCGGGATTTTGATGACGATTCACCTGTAAGGGAGTTGAATCGGGCTTTTGATGAAGATTCGCCTGTAAAGGGCGCTGAATCAGGCTTTTGATGGAGTGGTTTACTGTTTTCGACCAACCAAGAGATAATTCGCCTATTTGGGCTCCGAATTATGCGGGATGAATTGATATTTGGATCAATCATTTCCGGTGACTTGACGTTGTATCGGGTAATCATGTGTACACCACGTTTGGCTCATTTCGTGACTTGAGATACCAATTTTTCCACGTTTCCTTGCTAGGGCTTCACTATCAAGGGTAAATGTGTCAAAATTTTGAATTTTGACGTTGCATAGACGCTTATTGCCAGGGACAATTTTGGTCTCTGTCCAGTAGGGTTGTCTGGCGCGAGACAACTTGTATCGCGCGAGACAAGGTCTATCGAGGGATAAATTCAGTAGTCCCAATTCATTTCAAACACTCTTGTTTTCAAACTTTCTCTCTCAAGTCCGACCCAAGGGTATTTTTTCTCTGAAGTTTCTTCAATCTTTTGTTGATTTCTCTTCCTCAATCAACTTTAATCTTTCCTCAATTCTATAATCAATGGCCCAAGAACGGAGGAACCCAACATTGGATAGATACTTGTTGCGAAAAGACTATCCTCGCGACGACCTCACTTTCGATCGCCATAGGCATATCTCACATGCCATTCGTGAAGGCTTATAAGAATCTCTTTCTCAAACTCAATCCATGACTGTATTGCATCCATTCCATGTTTAAATCCATTGATTCATCAAAATTTGGCCATTTCCTTCCCTTTGTTAAGAACTAGATTCAATGTCGATGCATGCTCTATTTCTCATGCTTTTGTTGAATGTTGATGTTGCATTTGTGTATATATTAGTTCCCTACACGATTTGGATTATAGTAGGGATTGATTTGGGTAGCCAAATGCAAGTTTGTGCATGATTCTCAAGTATGCACGCCAATTGTTCGATGAAATGCCCCAATGGAAAATTTCTTCTATTTTCTTGATTTTTGACGTGGGTGATCTCTGACAATGCTTCCTTGTCTTCGTTTTTTTGTCAGCCGTATAAGCTAACTAAGAACTACCACAGTAGTGCGAAGTTTTCCAAAACTTATGGGATAAAGTCAAAGCCTTGGATGGGGTCCAAGCTAGGGTGGAGCAGACGGGGCTTCACACTTTTGTGGATAACATTCGTGGGATGAGGCGGACCCCTCAAATTCTTCAAGCTATCAGGGAGAGGTGGTGGGATACTACCCACACGATTCACTTGCACTTTGGGGAAGCGACTATGACCCCGACCGACTTTCTGGCCATTACCAGGTTGGAGTGAGTCGGTGCTCCTCTTCCGGCGATTGGGGGTTATAAGCCGGCGGCATCTTATTGGCTTTGTCCCTAGCAAGGTCAAGGGATATTCTATTGAGCTCGCGCCTCTTCGTGGCCATATCGAGGCCTATGATGATAGAGCCAATGCGGTTACGGACCGAGTTGTGAGAGGTGCTCTCTGGTACATCATGTCAGAGACCATTTTTGCTAACCACTCCTCCAAAGCTCGTACCGCTCTTTTGGGGATTCTGGAGGATCTCGACTTGGTGAGCATGTACGATTGGGGCTCAGCTGGTCTGGCTTTCTGTTACCATGCCATGGATGAGGCATGTAGGCACACCAAGGATGCCATGCAGGGGTATTCTTATGCCTGGGAGGTACATTTTCTAACTTTGTCTTGTCGTTTATCCGCACATTTCATCTGCGTTTTTGTACTGAATCTTGCTCTGTTTTCTTGTACAGATATGGGGATATGCTGTCTTTTCTTTGCATAAGTTTGATCTGAGTGAGCGTGGGGCTCAGTTTCCAGATATCAGGAGATGGAACCACTCCAACCGAATTGTGGATGAGGAGGAGGGGGAAGATTGGACCCTTACTATTGAGGAGGCATGGGCCTTGTTGAACAGCTTCAGTTTTGAGCAGCAGGGCTTGTATTCGTGGACCTTGTTAGAGAATGAGGTGCATGGCGCGTGGGCCATCACTAATACGCTGAGGATCTTGGTATCGCTTGAGGGAGATACCATGTATTTGGGTGAGAGAGTCTTCCCTCAGCATGGCCGGGGTTTACTCGTCAGGAGAATGCCAGAGGATCTGCCCAGGGAGATGCACCCTACTTTTCATGTTCCTGGAGCGACATATGCTAACTATGTGAATGGATATGAGGCGGTGGACTGTGTGGTCTCAGGGGTTTCGTATGAGGAATTTCTACCTCGGCTGATGGGTCCCCTTGTGATGGGTGGTAGGCAGCTACGTGCCCATGCTTCTGCTTCTGGTTCAAGCTCGTCAGCCACAGGCTCTTCATCTCAGTATGCGGGTCTGGTGCCCTTTGTGCCGGATTATGGTCCTCTGAGCTATTCGTATATGATGGTAGGCATGCAGATGATGGGCTCCATCCCGATCACTGGTCAGATCCCTGCTGGTTATCGTCTCCCTGCCAATGTCTCTTTGGTAAGACTGATTTTTTTCTGCTTATATTGTTTCTTGTATTGTCCATATATGTGTATATGTCTGATTGTTTCTGAATATCTCCTTTTGTCAACAGATCACCATGTCCGTGGCGGATTACAACTGTGGGGCGAGCAGGATGGCCAGATTTATAGCCTTGGTATCGGACCTCTCTGAGAAGCTATTCTATAAGGCGGCTTCGGCGACGTCGACGATTGCCTCTGCGGTGACCCCTACTTGCGGAGCCAAGAGATCGAGGAGGGACGGTAGCCCCGGTGCTGGTGATGATGGCAGCGCTGGTGGCTCGGGAGATATGATAGCATAGGTCTCCCCTACTCCCCCATTTATTTGAGATTCTTCTGGAACTTGTATATATTGGTCGGGTTGGCCCAAACATATTTTTATTTCTTTCGGTACCTGTTAGCAAGTAGATTGAACAACAACAAGTATTTTCTTATTTACTAATCTAATTCTAATTAGTTTTAGCTTTCTCGACTTCCGTGGTGATATCCACGAGGAATGGAATGGCCAATTCTGGTCAAGCTTTGGGTATATATACTTTGTATGAAGGATATGTTTGTAGGTTTCGAGACTTGTTTTGGCAAGTCGGGGCTAGATTGATTATTTGTGCAGAAATTCTGCAGAAATTACAAAAGGTTTGTCTCGCGCGAGACAAGGTATCTTGCGCGATACACGCTTTCCAGGCCAGAGTTATTTTCCTTTTCAAATAGGACTCTGTCAAGTTTTCCTTTATAAACACATGTAGTCCGCCCTAATACAACATTTAAGCCTCCAAAACTCTAGAGTTATTCTGCTAGGACCCAATTCTTGCTTTCTTCTTCAACCCTTTGATCCATGGCTTCCAAGGAAATCACTCCAACCTCCATGATTGTTGATGAATTTTCTTTGCCTCTCGATGCAATCCAATCTTTCAAGCAAGCCTCAAGGAGTTTTGTGAGATCGTTTCACAATCGGGCTCGCAATAGGTTTATTGAAGAATTTGAATTTAAAATCCTCTTTACTTTGAAGAACCTCCAACCAGATTGGAATCTTCTGCAGGGAGCTGCTAGGTTTTGGGATCCTTCTCTTCATCTCTTTAATTTATCCCTTAATGAGATGGTACCCACCGTAGAGGAATTCACCATTATCTTGGATATGCCTTTGACCGGTGAGATTGCGATTCCTAGGTAGGATAGGAATCATTCAGAAGCTTTGAACGAATTATTAGGAATTCCCCTTGATGTTTGTTATGAGTTGGTTCATCGCAGGTAGGTAGATTGTTCTTCTTTTCCCGAACGCTTTGGTGGAGACTCGGACGATGAGGCTTTCCATGTTTACAAACGGAACTTCTTGGCCCTTTCTCTTTTTGGAGATGTATTGTTCGCATGTAGGGGTGGCTTGGTTGACTCCCAAATGGTGGAGATTGTCTTGCAAGCTAGGAAACGTTCTAGGAACATCCTTCCTTTAGTATTGGACGAGACCCTTCATGGTCTTGATGAGTTGCATAGGACCGGTTCTATGACTCAAGGGAGTCCTCTTTTGTTGACTATTTGTCTTAGAGAACATCTCAAGTTGGTAGCCCCTCCGTTGGAGTATTCCCCTTTCATTTATCACATAAGGAAGCTTTTGATCAAGGATCTTTCGCAGGATGAGTGGGCTCAATTGATTGTAAAGGCCACTACCACAGATATTATTTGGTGTCCACCATTTTGGAGATTGAACAAGTATGTTGCCAATACCAGGGTTTTGACAGGGTTGTGCTTCCGAGTTTGCGAGATTCCTCTTTCTATTTTCCCAAGCGGGTGCTCCGTCAATTCGGTCAACAATAGGATACTTTTATTTCTGAAGGAGCCTCTCGTGAAGTGTCCTATATTGGTCCAGAGTTTGCAAGGGTGTAGCTCAAGCTTGGGGTGAAGGGACCAGTAGACATCGTTGGACGAACCTTCGACGCTTTGAAGCAAGTGTCTTCATATCGGATAAGTACTTGGATTGGTTCTACCATAGCGGTCACCCAAATGCGGAAAAGATTGATGAAATACGGCGTCCATTGTTAGGAAACTCTTTTGTGGAAAGCAACATTTTGAGAAGGAGCGAGGCTCAATCGGATCCTGCTAATGTAAGGACTGATCCAACCCAAGATTTTCTTGATGGGGATTGGTATGAAAGAAGAGGTAATGGTCTCCCCGGAAAGATGCAAGCCTTGGATAGGCCCAATGTCTTCAAAAGGCTTGCAAAATCTGTTTTCACTCGCCTTGATGGATGTTCTTCCTTGAAGGGCCCGAATTGCAAAAGAGATCGAGATGATGGTAGTGATCATGTCCGCCGGCCTACAAATTCAATGAAAGGCTAGATCCTAGAGAGTACTAAGAGATTGCTTTGACAGATCATATAGTTTAATTATTAGTTTTTTTTTCAAGATTCTTAGCTTAGCAAATTTGTCGTTTTCGTTAGAATTTTCCTTTTGTTATCAACAAATGCATTCAATTAATACAAGAATAAGATTTGATTTTATTATTTGATTAGACCGAACCAGAAGGCTGCCTACGTTCCTCTTTTACATCAATTAAATAAGAGGCTCAGGTCGACGTAGTTCATTTTTTAGAGAAATTGGACAAAAAATTGTTTTTTGACAGAAAGGTAGTCTCGTGCGAGACAAGGCCCTTTTTTTTTAATGCACACCCTGGTTTTTGCCTAGACCGTCTTTTTAGGTTTTCAATCTAGCGGGCTTCTTTTCTTGTGCGAGCTCTAATTTTATCCTAGGTCGTCCCTTTTGGGATTTTCAACCTAGCGAGCGAATTTTTTTTTATTTTTTTTCAAGAGGCCAAGTCACGCGAGGTATTTCTTGAGCTTGTCCATGTTGACCAGTATTGGTAGTTGATCTCCGTCTAAGTCCACCAGTTGAAGGGCTTCCCCAGAGAATATCTTCTTTATAATGTAGGGTCCTATCTATCTTGGTCCCCAATTGCCTAGAGGGTTAAAAGGTCCAGGGCGGTGTTCACGGAGAACTAGGTCGCCTACTTTTATATTCCTCTTTTTGACCTTTTTATTGAAAGCTCTTGCCATTCTTCTTTGGTAGGCTTGAGTGTGCTCGGCTGCTCTCAGTATCTTTTCGTCTAGCAGGGCTAGCTCTTCGTATCTGTTTTCCAACCAGTCGACTTCGTTCACTTGATTTTCTAGGAGAACCCTTAGTGAAGGTATCTCTAGCTCTATAGGTAGAACGGCTTCCATCCCGTATGTAAGTGCGTATGGAGTTTCATCGGTGGTTGTTCGGACCGAGATGCGGTATCCCCAAAGCGCGAAGGGTAGTTTGTCCGGCCAATCCGTTCCACTGACTGCCATTTTCCTGATGATGGTTTTGATTGTTTTATTTGCGGTTTCAACTGCTCCATTCGTTTGAGGCCTGTAAGGAGATGACTTGTGCCTTACGATTTTATATTCTTTCAAGAGACGGTCGGTTTCTTTCTCAAAGTGGGAGCCATTATCAGATATCATCTCTTGTGGTACTCCATATCGGCAAATGATGTTGTGGTTGATGAACTTTGCTACCTTTCTGGCATTCAAGACTTTGTAGGAGGCGGCCTCGATCCATTTAGAGAAATAGTCGATGGCTACTAGAACGAAATTGTGCCCGTTGGTTCCTGCGGGTGTAACCTTCCCAATCACATCTATGACCCATGTAGGGAAGGGTGTTAGTCAAATATATGTTTAAGTTTAGAATTGCTTAAACCCAATCACAACAAGCATTATTGAGGACCCCTAATTTTTATTAGACCAAATAGAATTTTTCTATGTATGATAGGATCCCTTAATGCTAGTGCCAGTGTTTTTGAATCATGTAATTTTCTCAAGACCTTGAAGACTTGAAGATGTGAAGATTTGCCCCTATGTTCTTTTCTGTGAGTTACTCGGTTTGGCTACCTAACCGATTGTTTCCTAACCGGTATGTCAACCTAACCGGTTACCTACCTAGCCGATGTAACCTTCACAGGTTGTATCTTTTCCCTTGCCGGTTAAGGCTTTCTAAGCAAGCTTCCCTCAGCCTAACCTAACCGAAGCATTTATTGCCCTCAACTACCCAGCAACCCCTTTAGCTAAAGTTGGTAAAGCAAGCATGCTGAATAGACGCTGAAGTGACATTCCTGCGACTGTCAGAAGCTCAAAATAGATTGCCAAAATGACCAGTACTCACATCCTTCCAACCACCCAAAGAAAATATTATCTCTCCTATCTCAGGCATTTAATGCAAAGATCCTTCATTCAAAGGCATGCCTGATCAAGTCATCATTACAACCTCTTCAAAGACAACGACTCCTTTTCAAAGTTCACTATAAATAGCTTCCCTGGAGCATTGAAGAAGGTTGGTGCATTTATGATTCTTGAGAGTGAGTTGCTCTGAACTACCACCCTGAAAACTCCATAGTTCAAGGCATTCAATTCAAGTCCCCTTATTCACTAGACATCTCTGTTAGGACTCATACACTGTGCACCTCAATCAATGTTGTAGTGTTCCTTCATTAGACTACCTTTGGAACACATTGATTGATTCACACACAACACCCTAGAGAAATCAGCTCAACTTGTGAGCACATCTCTAGAAAACACCAGGTCTTTATTGTAGCACGTTCCATTAGTGGTCACCTTTAGTTTGGCAGCCTTCAATCATTGGCTTGCAACTTGTAATAGGTAGGAACCATTAATATAGTAGTGCACTTTCACAAATCCAAGTTCTGACCAAACTTGGTAGAGGACGTAGCAAGCTTATTTACAAATCGTGAACCTCTTCAAACAACGTGTCATTCTTCTGAATGTTTGTTTATTTTGTGTAGTTGTAACTGGTTGACATTCTCTCAACTGGTCACAACCTATTGGCTCAATTTACTGCTTAACTTGTTTGTCTTACTTGGAAATATAATTTGTTTTTGTTTGCATGAGGTTTTTAACATACTGGCTATGAAAACTTTACCTAACCGGTTGTAAACCTAGCCTAACCGTTTTCTCCGCTGTGCAAAATCAATCTAGCGGTTAGTTAGAAGGTTATCTACAATCTTTCACAAAGAATAAGAGTTTTTAAGCTAAAAGTTTTAACAGGCTATTCACCCCCCCTCTAGCCTGATTTCTACCATTTGGGACCTAACAATTGGTATCAGAGCTAGCAATTTTTGAAAATCATTTTTCCAAGCTTAACCGCTTGAATTGCCAATTCCAAAATGGCAGGAAAAATCATGCAAACATACAACTTGACATCCGTTCCCATGTTGAACGATAACGAATTTCCAGTATGGAAAAACAGAATCATGCGGTACTTGGACTCAATAGACGATAGGTTAACCACCGTAGTCGAGATGGTCCCATGACACCCTGAAAATCAATCTTGCAACTAGAGCACCCAAAACTCCTCTCATGGATCATGCAGATAGAGAATCTGAACAAGATTTTGAGGTTTATGAAACTTATGTGCCAAAACCTCGTGAAGAATGGACTGAGGATGACAAACTTTGTGATTCCTTAGACCGAAAAGCATTGCACATCATAACCTCAGGACTTGATGATAGACTGTACAAACAAGTACAATGCTATGAGACCGCTCAACAAGTATGGCAAAGTTTACTCAGATATTTTGAAGGAGATCAAGTGGCCAAGGACAACAGACTCTATAAAAGCGTCGCCGAAGTTTGAGTCCTTCAAGAAGAATCCAAATGAGACAATGAAGGAAACGTACGACCGATTCTGCGAGGTGAGTAACTCTTGTGCATCTTTAGGTAGAGTCTATACCATGAAAGACCTAAACATGAGATTCCTCAATTCTCTTGGAGACTTGTGGCATGTGAAGGTTGCTATTTTGAAAGAATGCCGTGATTTGAATGTTACTCATATCCAGAACATTGTGTCTACCTTGTTCTTATATGAGGAAGAGCTCAATCTACCGAGTGGAGTTCAAAAACAATTTAAAAATCTATCTCTCGACTCGCATCGAGATCTTCCCCGGTTCTTCCATGCTTACCACCAAACAACTACCAATGATTCTCCCTCAATCTCTCAAACTCAACCAACTCTAGCCAATACCTCAACTAGTACACCTCTTGAGGTAGAGGATGAATTTGCCGCATTTGCTAGAAACTACAAAAGATTTAAGGATTTTAAGAAATCCCACAAGAAATCATTCCAACCCAAATCCTCATCTTTCCATAGATCCTGGGAACTATCAAAGAAAAGGCCAAACCTCAACCTCAACCGACGGAAAAAATGCCCAAGGTGAGCTTGTGTGTTACAATCGTAGAAAACCCGGCCATTTTGCTTCCAAATGTCCTCAACCGAAATATGAATTTCGAGGAAGAAACCTTTCAAAAATTCCCTAGATCTAAAAGTTTAGTTGCCGAGGATGGAACCGAAAAGGCTATGCCGCCCTGTTTGAGATCGACTCGAAAATGAGAATGCCGAATCGATGAAGAAGCCGATGTCGGGGCTTTGTTGCTATGGATGGAACCTATGACAAACCTATCTCCCTACGTACTCCTATCTTTAGACACCCCAACTCCAATGAACAATCATCCTATGTTGATCGACTCCACCTATGAGATCTCCCTTGACATACTTTGATGAACCCATTCCTATTCCCAAGGTAGATGCAGTAATCCATATAATTTCAAAATTCAAAACATAGGTGGATCCCTTTATGGTCGGGCCTAAAACCATGCCCACTCGCACCGCTGATGCAACCAATTCAACCGACCTATCAAGCCCAAGCCTTACCGATCACCTCTTATCAACCGATGCTTGAGAACCGACCAATTCACTTAAAGCCTCTAACCGAGCCTAATCCTGAACCGATATCATCTCTACCAAATTTTGATCCTAATTTTGAACCATCATCCTCTTCCTCCTCACCTACCGTCGACCCTATGCCCAATATGTCAAAGTCTCGAAATGGCAGAGGTGATGAATGAGCTCTTCTCCGATTTTGAAAAATTAAATGAAGCTCACAAAATTATGGTTGATAATTTCAAAATGATATCTACCGAAAATGACTCTTTGAAAGCCGAAATAAAAGTTTTGAAAGAAAGCAAGCTAGAGTCCTGTTCGCTTGAAGAAAGATAATCAAGAACTCACTGAGAGACTAAACATTTCTGTTTGCCAAATTGCTGATCTCGTGTCAAGAAATAATTCTCTTTCTAAAACCATTGACACATTCACAAAATCCCGAGCTGCTATGGAGACTATCATACAAGATCGTATATCTCCTAACCGAGATGTTACAACCTGAATAAGTTTTACCTCCAAAGAAGAAGGAAAATGACAAAGAATGACAAACCGGTTACCAAGTCTGTCTCGAGAACTTGATGGGTAAATTTGATGATGCTCAATCCAAATTGATTAAGAGAGAGTTAACTAAACCTTTCAAAGTTGTTCCACACACCTATCCCAAGGGAAGGGAACAGATGAAAGGCTTATTTGGGCAAAAACAAATCCCAATGGACCGAGGTAGCCGATCCCGAGCTAGGACAATATGTTCCACTCTGATAGTAACAAGAAAGGTGGAATTAAAATTGCTAACCAGGTTGCAGGTAAGGAAACCTCAACCGGTAAGGAATCCATCACCGGTAAAGGACCAACCGGGCCGCACAACCGTCACCTGGCCAACCAACCTAAGGACTTCCCAACCGGTAAAAGACCTTCCAAACCAATGCAACCGGTCAACAAAGCTAAATCCATTACCTTCGTCCCCAAAGGATCTATTTCTCGCTCAATCGTTGAACTCTTCAAGCAAAGGCTATATTGAACATCCAATCATCTAAGCCCCTCACCATCTTCTAACAAATGTGTAAATTGTGGTTTTATTGGTCACAAGGCTTATGAATGCCTCTTGAAGCACCTATCCGGACCCACCGAGTCTAAAAGCTCGTGTGGCGGCTGGTGTATGGCCGCCAAAGAGGAACTAACTCTTTGGACCCAAAGAATAAGGGGGACCATAAGCTTACCGTTTTTATTTCAGAATGCTTAATGGCCTCAACCGATGCCGGTAAGGATGTTTGGATTATGGACAATGGATGCTCTAGGCATATGATCGGTCATGCCGATCTCCTAACCGATCCGGAAGAAGCATCTCGGTCCTCCAGCTTGTCTTTGGTGACAACGCAAAGTGGTAAAATTATCGGTCGTGGATCCATCAAAAGAGGTACGCTTGTTGTATTTAAGGTATCTTTGGTGGATGGTCTAAAACACAACCTTCTCTCTATTTCACAATTTTGTGATAAAGGTATGCATTGTATTTTCAATTCTTCCAACGCTATGTGAAAGACATTGCTACAGTGAAACACTTCTCACCGGATATAGAAAAGGTAACGTATATGCTATAGACCTAAACAATGTTTCGAATGTTACTAATGTTTGTTTTGTAGCTAAGAACACGTCGAAAACTCCCCGGTTATGGCACAAGAGACTAAGTCACCCGAACTTCAAATATCTATCCAAGTCCGGCTAATAAAAATCTAGTTGCCGGCTTACCTCAAAGTGTCTGGCCGATCATGGAAGGAAATGCAGAGCCTCGCCAATTAGGAAAACAACATAAAGAATCTTTCCACAAAGCAAGCTCCCGCATGTCCACTTCTAGGTGCCTCCAAATGCTACATATGGATCTGCTTGGCCCCACAACGACCGCGCTTGGGGGTAGCAGATATGCCTTGGTTGTTGTAGACGACTTTTCAAGATATACCCGGGTAGAGATGTTTGCTTCAAAAGATGATACATATGAAGTTGCTACCGTACTTTTCCGTCTACTTCAAACTCCAAAAGGAATGTGATATTATCGCATGAGATCGTATAATGGAACGGAGTTCAAAAATCTTGGAATTGCTCAAGATCGTGATTAATCACTTTAATAGACCACAATTTCTCACGCGGTACACCGCAACAAAATGGTGTAGTTGAGAGAAAGAAACAGGACTTTGATCAAGCCGGAAAACAATGATATCTCGAAGCTAGGCTTCCCAAGTATTTTTGGGCCGAAGCTATCCATACAAAGATGCTTCACCTGCATAGATCTTTGGTCAACAAGTTTCACAACAAGACACCTTATGAGCTGTGGCGTGGCAGAATCCCCAATATTAGTTTCTTCAAGATCTTCGGTTGCAGATGCTATGTACTTTACAATGGTAAAGAGCGCCGAGGTAAATTTGATGAAAAAGCTGATGAAGGCATTTTTGTGGGATACGCCAAGCACAGTAAGGCATTTAGAGTTTTTAATAAACGGTTGTTGAAAATTGTTGAATCTGCTCATGTTACTTTTGATGAATTTGATTTGCTAGAGTCTCGATAAGGCTCCAAATAGTACCGATAGTTCGGTGTTTTTGAGACAGTGAAACAGTAATCAAAACTCTAATCAAACCACC
Source organism: Adenophora triphylla var. japonica (assembly GCA_022495995.1). Taxonomy (NCBI): domain Eukaryota; kingdom Viridiplantae; phylum Streptophyta; class Magnoliopsida; order Asterales; family Campanulaceae; genus Adenophora; species Adenophora triphylla. The sequence continues at coordinate 198,540 of JAFEMH010003941.1, forward strand.
AAGAACAACGCAAATCAATCTCCAAATTTCAACCTTCACCTCTAGTGGTGTAACCTGTAGAGACTTAGTTGATGACTCATTCTTTCCTCAATCGGTTAGGCATTCCAATGTTCAAACCCAAACTAACCGATCTTCTTCCACCTAGTCCTAATATCACCATTCCAAATTCACCACCAGAGCCGAACCAATTTCACCCAACAACTTACCATTTCCATCACCACTTACCGATCACCATCATCAGCTGCCTCACCCTCACCTAACCGATCACCTCAACCGGTCTCTTTCTCCCTTAACCGATTCCACTCCTCCAATAGAAACCTTAAGACAGAATCGGTCGTGCAAGATCTACCTAGGGAAGTGAGATCAGCTAGGAATCATCCTTTAGAAAATGTTATCGGTGATGTCTTTGGACCTAGAATGACTAGAGGCCGCTAAGAAACTTAGAGGAACAACATGGATTATTCTCCTCTCGCTATGGTCTCCAACATAGAACCAAAGAAGACCGAAGAAGCACTTGATGACCCCAAACTGGGTAGAAGCTATGCAAGAAGAGCTTAACCAGTTTGATAGATGTAAAGTTTGGGAATTAGTGCCTAGACCTAGTGATCAAACAGTGATTGGAACAAAATGGGTTTATAAGAATAAATTGGATGAGTCTGGAAAAATTGTAAGAAATAAGGCCAGATTAGTGGCAAAAGGATATAGACAGGAAGAAGGAATAGACTATGATGAGACTTTTGCTCCTGTAGCTAGATTAGAAGCCATTAAGCTATATCAAATGGACGTGAAAAGTGCCTTTCTCAACGGTGAACTTCAAGAGCTTGTATATGTTGATCAACCACCAGGATTTGAAGATTCCAAGAAGCCTAATCATGTCTACAAATTGAATAAAGCTTTGTATGGCCTCAAGCAAGGACCTCGAGCATGGTATGAAACTCTCTCCAAATTCCTACTTAGTGAGAAGTTTGAACGAGGTAAGATCGACACCACTTTATTTATTGCAAAGCATAATGGTCACTCATTGTTAGTTCAAATATATGTTGATGACATAATTTTTGGATCTACTAACGAAAAATTATGCAAGAGATTTGAGAAGCTTATGCAGAGCAAATTTGAAATGAGCATGATGGGTGAGCTAACCTTTTTCCTTGGACTTCAAGTCAAGCAAACCCATGAAGGCATTTTCATCAATCAAGCCAAATATACCAAAGATCTAATCAAGAAATTTGGACTTGATTCCGCTCATCCTCAAAGCACTCCAATGGCCACAAATGTGCATTTAGACAAAGACGAATCCGGTAAGAAAGTAGATATGACACTCTACCGAGGTATGATAGGCTCTCTACTTTACTTAACCGCTAGTAGGCCAGATATCATGTTTGCCGTATGTGTATGTGCTAGATTTCAAGCTGACCCTAGAGAATCTCATTTGCAAGCTGTCAAAGGAATCATTAGATATCTTGTAGGAACTGCTAACTTAGGTTTGTGGTATCCAAAAGATTCATCATTTACACTAATTGGATATTCAGATGCTGATTTTGCAGCTTGTAGGGTCACCAGGAAAAGTACTAGTGGAACTTGTCAATTTCTAGGTAACCGGTTGGTTTCCTGGTCGTGCAAGAAATAGGCATCAATTTCCACTTCTACGACTGAAGCTGAGTATATAGCCGCTAGAAGTTGCTGTTCACAAATTCTATGGATGAAGCAACAACTAGTGGACTATGAAATCCCTCAAGAAGTCTGTCCTATTTATTGTGATAATACCTCAGCCATATCAGTCTCCAACAATCCTGTGATGCATTCAAAGACCAAGCACATAGACATCAAATATCACTTCCTCAAGGATCACGTTGAAAAGGGTAACATTGTTCTTTTAAAAGTCCATACTGATTATCAACTAGCTGATATTTTGACAAAAACATTGGACATCAAAAGATTTGAATTCCTTAGAGGAGAACTAGGCATGATTGATATTAGTTAATTCATTGTGCTAATCTTGTTGTCTGTGAAAGCTCTCAACCGATCATGGTGGTGCTCCTTAGTACTTATGCTCAACCGATGTTCTTGATCTACTCTTAACTGGTATGCAAGATACCCTAAACCAGCATCCCCTAACCGATGGCCCTTAACCGATGCAAAAGCCTTCTCTCCTAACCGACCAACTTTTCACTGTCTAACCGATCATCTCCTTGATCGGTCAAGCCTCAAGTGGTGACGTCAGCTCAACCGATTAATCATTACCTAGCCGACGAATTGCAGACGGATTACCATTCACAATCCGTTTTTAACAGGCGCGTCCCTAGCCGATAAGTCCCATCAATCTTTTCAAACTGCCTACCGCCTTACCCTATCCCGACAAATCATAATTGTTCCCTACTCCTTCCTAATACCGTTCTTTTGTACTTGTTGATTGGTCAAATTTAAAATTTTGTGACCAAAAAGGTAACTTCTGTATCATTCCAATTTATCAAAAGGTTATCTTTTTGTCATTATTGCATTTTGGTTTAACTGCTGCACCCACGTACCTAGTTTTAATTCCTCATATTTAAAATCGTGTTCAATATCTTTTTAAATATCTGTGCCATGCAGTTGAAACGTTTTTAAAATTTCAAAAACCTCTACATCTTCTCTCTTTCTCTCCTATTTAAGGAAATCGAGTTTTTCATTTAAAACTTTTCCGACTCATTCTCTCTCTACAAGAGCATCAAACTTCATTCTTCCATTGTTCTTCAATCCCAAAACTTTCCCGCTTAAAGATTTTTATCTAACTTCTTTCAACTTGAAGAACACGAACTATTTTCAAAATATAAAAACTCACGTCTATTTTTTCTTTTGAAATGTGTTCTAACTTAGAATGTTTTGATTCTTAACTCTTTTGACAGATGGCTCCCAAACCAACCAAGAAAGACATTTTCTGAGGTTACATTCTACCAAGCTTCTTCGAATCAAGAAGGGAAAATCCTCCGTGCCATGCTAATCGCTTCCGGCTTGTTGCCGTTCTTGATGCCAGAGGGGAATGATGACATTATGTATGAGCTTGTCAATGAGTTCTTCAATAATGGCGTAGTTGATGATAATCCCAAGCCCGGCGTTGTTTCTCACATTACTTCATCCGTTGGTGGTTTTTCTGTTGATTTCTCCCCAACTTCCATAGCCGAAGCTTTCTCTACTCTTCCCTCAACCGGTTCCTCCACCATCACTTCGAAAGATATGGAATTAGCTTGGGCTACCATTCGTGGAACCGACCCATTTGTGACCGGTGAAGGAAACAAGAAAGCCGATTTGGATGCTGTTCATTATGCCTTGACCGAAGTGATTGACCGATGTGTGATATGCCGGTCTGGTTCTCATCATTGTATCACTATGATACAATGGGAATCCATCGCAGCTGTTATGCTTCAAAGTAGGTTCAACTAGTGCTCCTTCATCTACCGTGTTATCTTAATCGCCTTCAAGAAATTCCAGAAGGAGAAGCCCTTGTCCAGATCTAACAAGGCCAAGCCAATCCATTATCTTCTGATGAGTAGAATCCTCTTGAGAATCCCTTCAATTTTTACTATTTCTGGTGGTCAGCCCTCGGTTCCCAAGTCATTTGTCAAAGCCTTCGACAAAGCCGATCAAGCGAGGATTCTTAGAGAAGCTAAACCGACGGCTCCCATTGCTGTTCCAACCGAAGCTCAACCGGCTAAGAAGAAGACCTCTCAACCGAAGAAGAAGCAGTCAACCGATTCCTCCAAGCCGGTCCCTCAACCTCGCCTTTCTCAACCGATCACCTCTCCGTCCAAAAGAAAATCCCTTAACCCGATACATCAAGACAAAGAACCTATCTCAACCATTATCCGACCCAAAAAGTCAGCAAGGAAATCCTCCAAACCTCGCTACTCCTCCTCCAAACCCACTTCAAAGTCAAAACCAATTCCAAAACTCCTTCCCAAATAGCCAAGGAAAATGCGTAAAGAAGAAAGAGAATTGACGCCGAAATTTCTTCATTCATACCCTTCATCCCCAACCGATTACTTGGCCATGACACCTTGACCGATGACATACCTATCACCGGTCATGCCTCTAATCCCTCTTACCGAAGATGCCAACCGATCAGGAATCCCACCTTCCACATCTTCCACAACAATCCATGGGCTATCAACCCTCGCCCGCTCCTCTCCTAGTTGGGTTTATCCAATTGATCATCTCGCCACCATTTATTCTAAGTCGCTCCAATTTCATGAAATCAACAAATCTTCCGTACCGATTGGCAACATTCAAGATTACATTGATTTTGGAAACCGACATATTGAGAATGGTGTATATTTCAGCAGACCTTGCCGTCTCAGAGATTTTGATCTTTCCGCTTCTAGGCGCAGTCTCATCAAGCAATACAACAAATTCTTCGATCGCCTTCCTCAAATGGAATGTTGTCTGCCTAGCTCAAGATAGAATGAGGCAGGACATGATGGTCCAAGCTGTATGGGCAGATTTTGCCATTCTCTATGGAGCTGAAGATACCTTGATTGAGACAGACTTTTACCAGTCTGGGAGATATGAGATGGATATTGATACTCTCCCAAACTTTGACTCTGAACCGGTTTCCCTTGGCCCAAGGAAGAATCAACTTATCAGGAATGTGATGGACTTATTGGATAATTTACTAGATACGGACAATGAACTCAAGGCAGCTGGAAATATTTCCTTAGCCGATTTCTTTTCTGCAGTTCAGTCCACCTCTACCAAATGGCCTACGGTTACCGATGCTGAGATTGATGCCATGTTTGAAGATGAGGAGGAAGAAAAAGAAAAATCTGAAGAGGTTGCTGAGTCTGGTTCAAGTTCTGACTCCAGTTCTGATGGTGATGATAGGCCTAACCGAATGGAGAGTACTGATCAAGCATTTACCACTCCTCAATCGATGGCAACGGTTAGAAGTCTAGGAGGAGGCATAAGCGATACATCACCGATTACCCCATTGGGAGGAGGCACATCTGACCAACCGGCCTCTACTCAACCGATGATGTCTCAACCAATCTCAATCCCTTCAACCGTTGTATCTCCTGAACCGGTTAAAGCTTCTCAACCGATTGATGTCGATGATGTTCTTATGCAAAGAAGTCAAGTTGCGGCTAGCCTATTTGATGTGGAGGAAAAGCGTCTACAAGACCGAGCCGATGCTCTTGCCACGGCTCAGGCTCTTCAGGCCTCTATTCTTGATAGCCATGTGAGAGAAATCCAATCCATGCTTTCTAGTCCTCCAAGGGTTGAGGAGGAGATTCAGTCTGTGCCTCCCACTACTTCTACTCCTGATGACGAATCTGATTTCTTTGAAGTGGAGGATATTTCTGATGATGATGATGAATTTAATATTCTAGATCCTGCTCCACCGCCTATGCCGATCCTTGTCTTTATCGTAAGGATATCTTTTCTCCCCTAAACTATTACACTTCCAAATCTTCAATTCCTCGAACCTCTCATGGTATTCCTCTCTTTGGTCTTCATGAGAAAATCTCAAGCCGTGCCGAGTATAAAATTGTTTCTGATCCTCCTCCATTTTCCCAAGAGCTCAAGAAATTGAAAGAAAAAGATGTTGGTATTCCCTTCTACCTTTCTAGAACTGTTGGCCCTGGGGAAACCAGTTTCAAAGCCCAAAAACCGGTTGTGCTTAAACTTCGCCTTCGATTTCCTCCTCCCAAGGGTCAACCGGTCAAGCCTTCCAAAACCGATCAGCAGTTGGTCACCAATTTCCCTTCCAAGCTGAAACCGATATCCTCTCCTTCCAAATCTCAAAGCCTTAGTCACATAAGAATTCAAGGTGGAGTGGCTCAACCTCGCTCTCGACCGGATGAATGCACATTTTCTTCTCCCAATATTTTCATGCGATATCTTTCGGTCAACAATCGCATTTCTCGTGTTTTGGAGCTACGAATTTTGAGATGGTGCTACGAAGTTACTCACGTAGTTGGGTTAATGCCAAATGTGACCCAAATTTTCTATTTTGAGAAATGGCAATCCTCGCCCATGGAGCAACATTAGGCAAGCCTCCCTTCTTCTCTTGGCTCTAAGGGTTATTCCTTTGATTCAATCAAGGCAACATGCTTTATCATTGGCCCCTGCTGCTGCTAATCTGATTGCCTCTGCATTTGATGAAGCCCATGACATTCAGGATGCCATTGCTCTTAGCCTTGAGTCCGAGTCACTTGTCTCTTCCGACCCCAATGACTTCCTTGTGTTTAGCCTTTCGCCTGCCTCTTCGTATCGCTGATGAGGAGATTACCTTTTCTCCAACCGGTCAAGTCTCAAGGATCGGTCCAGTTCATGTCAACTCTCCAATCGATTCTTCAACCGATGCCTCTACCGGTTCTCCAACTCCATCCCCACCGGGTCGCTCTATTCCTCTTATCGCTCATCTAACCGAGAAGCCTCCTACCGTTCACCATTCTCCACCAAACCCATCCCTTGCCATCCAAGTGTTCATTCCTCAACCGATTCAAACCTTATCAGTTGCTGCTCTTCCAACCGGTCCTCAAGCTATATCAGTCAGCTCCTCTACCGATGATTCCTCTTCTGACACTGATCCTTCACCTGATGCTCCACAACCAGTTCCTGAGGAAGAACTCAACCGACCTGTTGTTGTTCGTGATCTTTGTGAACTTTATGATGCCCTGGTTGCGAGTATGGTTAAGTCCAATTAGGAGGAGGAAGAGAAGAGATTAGATAGAATGGAGCACGGTTATGCAAAAGACTTAGCTAACTATGTAGCCGATCTCTTTGACAAGGATGCCAAGATCACTGATCTCTCCACTCAGCTAGGTGCCTTGTCTCAGTTGAACAAGGAGCTTTTGAACACCGCCAAGGATGCCCAAACCGATTTGAAGCTTGTAAACGAGGAAATCAAACGGTTGAACCAGAAGCTTACCGATCAAGCCTCTTTGTTTAGAAAGACCAATACTGAGAGGATCAAGCTTAAAACTGAAAATGATGTTCTCAAAAAGATGTTAGCGGACCGTGATGCTGAGAAGTCTGCTAGGAAGAAAAGGAAGAGAGATGAAAAGGAAGCCAAGAAGTCAGCCAAGAAATCTCGCACTCAACCGGCCAGTCCATCGGCTACCCCTCCTTCAGACCCCAAGGATTTGCCTCCAACCGATGATCCTGTTGCTCAAGTCTAGAATGTAACCGATGAGGAACTTGTCTTTCCATCTTTTGCTTAACCGGTTGCATCTTAATCAATGAGATTTTCTTGACCTCAAACTCTGTTGTTTTGAATGACTTGTCTTTCCTTATTTTCTTTTAATTATTTTTGAATGGTCAAACTGTTCTAACTATTTCATTTTGCAGGTTTACTCATTCTAAAATATTTTTTTTATGTTGTCTTAACTTTAAGCTTTCAATCTATCTGTAAGCTTTCTTAGGTTACATCTTCGATGTTACTTGAATTAGGGAATGACATATCTAAAAGATAAATCTTAAGTCATTCTTTTACTAAGTCAAGATGATTCTAACCTAGGGTGATTGGACTTAAGCAATTAGGAGGAGATTGTTAGTCAAATATATGTTTAAGTTTAGAATTGCTTAAACCCAATCACAACAAGCATTATTGAGGACCCCTAATTTTAATTAGACCAAATAGAATTTTTCTATGTATGATAGGATCCCTTAATGCTAGTGCCAGTGTTTTTGAATCATGTAATTTTCTCAAGACCTTGGAGACTTGAAGATGTGAAGATTTGCCCCTATGTTCTTTTCTGTGAGTTACTCGGTTTGCTAGCCTAACCGATTGTTTTCAACCGGTGTGTCAACCTAACCGGTTATCCTACCTAGCTGATGTAACCTTCACAGGTTATATCTTATTTCTTGCCGGTTAAGGCTTTCTCAGCAAGCTTCCCTCAGCCTAACCTAACCGAAGCATTTATTGCTCCCAACTACCCAGCAACCCCTTTAGCTAAAGTTGGTAAAGCAAGCATGCTGAATAGACGCTGAAGTGACATTCCTGCGGCTGTCAGAAGCTCAAAATAGATTGCCAAAATGACCAGTACTCACATCCTTCCAACCACCTAAAGAAAATCTTCTCTCTCCTATCTCAGGCATTTAATGCAAAGATCCTTCATTCAAAGGCATGCCTGATCAAGTCATCATTACAACCTCTTCAAAGACAACGGCTCCTTTTCAAAGTTCACTATAAATAGCTTCCCTGGAGCATTGAAGAAGGTTGGTGCATTTATGATTCTTGAGAGTGAGTTGCTCTGAACTACCACCCTGAAAACTCCATAGTTCAAGGCATTCAATTCAAGTCCCCTTCTTCACTAGACATCTCTGTTAGGACTTATACACTGTGCACCTCAATCAATGTTGTAGTGTTCCTTCATTAGACTACCTTTGGAACACATTGATTGATTCACACACAACACCCTAGAGAAATCAGCTCAACTTGTGAGCACATCTCTAGAAAACACCAGGTCTTTATTGTAGTACGATCCATTAGTGGTCACCTTTAGTTTGGCAGCCTTCAATCATTGGCTTGCAACTTGTAATAGATAGGAACCATTAATATAGTAGTGCACTTTCACAAATCCAAGTTCTGACCAAACTTGGTAGAGGACGTAGCAGTTATTTACAACTGTGAACCTCTTCAAACAACGTGTCATTCTTCTGTATGTTTGTTTATTTTGTGTAGTTGTAACTGGTTGACATTCTCTCAACTGGTCACAACCTATTGGCTCAATTTACTGCTTAACTTGTTTGTCTTACTTGGAAATATAATTTGTTTTTGTTTGCATGAGGTTTTTAACATACTGGCTTTGAAAACTCTACCTAACCGGTTGTAAACCTAGCCTAACCGTTTTCTCCGCTGTGCAAAATCAATCTAGCGGTTAGTAAGAATGTTATCTACAACCTTTCACAAAGAATAAGAGTTTTTAAGCAAAAAGTTTAAACAGGCTATTCACCCCCCCTCTAGCCTGATTTCTACCATTTGGGACCTAACAAATGTCCACCCAATGGCCTCTCTATACTCACACAAAATAGTAATCAATTGGGCCTCTTGTTATGTGGTCAAATCAGATGCAATTATAACAGGCAAAGTTTCTCCCTCTCCTAAAAATGCATATTTTAAATTTGCAGGGAGAGTTTTCGGCTCAAGGACCGGGGGAATAACAATAGAGGGTGCCAACTTCTCATTGAAGTGGCCTAGGGGGTGAAACGGGCCATCACTAGGATGGTGCTCGTCGGCCTTATCCACAGCCATCAGTTGAGCATCTGCATTATCCCTAAGTTTCTCACCGCCCATTGACATCAAAGACTCTAACTCCTTACAATCTCTCTCATGCCATGAAACCTCACTCACACAATCATCAACCACATCAAACTCATTCACAAACATGCAAGACTCATCATGACCCACCGAATTATTCATTACATCAAAAACATTTATTTCAATCTTTTCATTTGCCACAGTCATGGAAAGAGTGCCATTACCAACATTTATCACGGTGTTGGTCGTTGCAATGAACGGTCGCCCAAGCAATATGGGAGAGTCACGGCGACTACCCTCATCGCGAGGCATCTCTAGAACCACAAAATCCACCGGAATGATCAATAACCCAACCTGAACTAAAACATCCTCTACGATGCCCAAGGGTCTTTCATTTTCGACGGAAGACTATGTTTGACCACAGCGCTCGCACTCTCACCCAACACCAAATTATCATCTTTCCCGTACTGAATTTTCCTGGAATTAATTTCTTTAAAGAATTTTTCATATGCAGGAACATTCTTGATCACATTCAAAAGAGGAAAATTTATATTAACTTTCGAAAACATGTCAATCAGCTCTTTCATTTGATGATCAAGTTTATTTCTCAAAAATCTTCCAGGAAAAGGAACGGGAGGTACATATGGCTTGGGGATGGGAGCATCAACATTCAGATCTTTCCCCAATCCATTTGTACCCTCATCCTCAGACACAACATCCTCAACAATCACATTTTCCACATTGGGGGGGTTCCACAATAGGGGACTCAACAATAGGGGGTTTAGGGGGAGAAGAAGGAGAAGCTACCTGATTGTCTACCTGTTTTCCACCCCTTAAGGTGATGATGGCCTTCGCTTTCTCCACTTGACTAGGGAATGTACCCGGCTGTCATCCCTGTAATGCCTCAGCTAATTGACCCTGTTGGGTCTCCAACTTTTTCATTGCAGCAGCTTGGTTGTTACTTGTTTGTTGCTACTCTGCCCTTGCTTGGAGTTGCTCCACTCTCATCTGATCCATAGCCTCTTCCCAAGGCTCTTTCTTCCTCTCATAGGGCCCCTGAGGTGGTTGAGGATGGAAGTTTTATTCTATTGATTTCCACCCCATGACAGATTGGGATGTATCGGCCCTGCTTGCCATCCTGGATTGTATGTATTCCCAAACTGATTGTTGTTGGGTGGGAACCTCTGACCAAATCCTTGCATCGCATGTACCTGCTCAGTTTCATAGCTATAGGGACTAGTAGTGGGACATGAGTTATAATCATGAAATTTAGATCCACATGTAACACAACTATCATAAATAAGATGAACAGTAGAAGGCATAGAAGAAGAAGAAGCATTTTGCAAAGCTAATTTATCAAATCTTTGGTTTAACAATGCAAACTGCTTAGCAAGCTCATTAGTCAGCCCTACCTCATTTACTCCCCTTGTTGCCTCCCTAGATCCCTTCTGTTGAGAGTTAGCACATAACATCTCAAACAGTTCCTGGCATTGTTGTACAGTCTTACTTCCCAAACTACCTCCTACTGCATTATCAACCATTGATTGGTATTCAGGGGATAAAGCCCCATAGAAAGTTTGATGCAGCATAGAAGCAGGGAAGTTATGATGGGGGCACTAAATTTGTAACATTTTAAACCTATCCCATGCCTCGTGGAAGGCTTCCCCCGATTCCTGAGTAAATCCCATAATTTTCACCCTAAAATTTGTCAATGCATCGTAAGGGTAAAACTTAGTAAGAAAAGCATCATGCAAAGCATCCCAAGTAGTGATGCTACTAGGAGGAAGTAACAATAGCCAAGTTTTGGCTTTATCTTTCAACGCATACGGGAAACACTTCAGTCTCAAGTGCTCCGACGTAACACCCCCTTTATAGGGAACCCACTCACCGTAGACATGAATTCTCTCAAAAATGCCAATGCATCCTCACCAGCTAAGCCATGAAAATTTGGGAGCATGTTAAATATTGGCCTTTTATTTCATAAGCTAGTGCTGCATCGGGCAACACTATACATGACATCGATGTGTCGACTCTCGGCTTGGCAAAAGCATTCATGATTTGGTTTGCCATCACACAATTAAATTCTTCTTCTTCGGTGGAAGAAGTTTTCAACTCACTTTATTCTTCCTCTGTCTCGGTGACAAAAGTATCAGACTCAGTTGACTCTTGAATAGAGGGAATGCCCCTAGTGAGTCTATCAATATTCTCGTTCACAGGAACCAACGCGGGATTCAAGGAACGTCTACCAAACATGCACCGATTAAATAAACTTGTTAAATATCAAAACAAGTCCCCGGCAACAGCACCAAAAACTTGATGGATAAAAATCCACTCTGTAATAAATACCTTGCAAGTACAAGTACCGAAGTAGAAGGTACAAGTAAGGGTCGAACCACAGAGACTTGAGTGTTTCAACAAGTTGATTTAATTAATGTGAAATGTAACCAGAAAGGGGGTGTTTGATTTTTGAATGATTTAAACTAAATTAAATTGCAAAGAAATTAAACTAATGATGAAAGATCACAAAATAAAACAAGGAGAGAATTCAAATTTTAACTAGGAGATTCACGGATTGGTTTTTCACAATACATTCACTTTATGCCATTTTAATAATAAAGCCATCATTTTTTATTCTAGGGTTCATTCACAAAAATCATGAGTTGAGACGGTTTGGTGTGCGATTTGCAACTCAAATATTCTTCTTTTATTATACTTCCAGTTACGTAGGTATAACAATCAAAGAACTCATGAAGATCAAAGGAATATAAGAACCTAAACCAATTGATTTCAATTACGTCCTCAATTAGGTCTAAATAGTAAAATAGATGTCATGTACCTATGCCCGAGTTACCGTAGCAATGGATACCCACAAGTTCTAGGGCCAAAAATATCTTAGCATAAGTCTGAAACTCTAGAACAGATTAAAGCTATTTTACTATTCTAGAAAGAAATTGAATTAATAATTAAAACATTATAGCATAAAGATCATGTATTGCTACAACCAATTCGCAAATCAATAAAAACTTAGCTACTCATATTCATACTAAGAATTACAAAAATTGAAATAATAAACATAAACCTGAACCAATGATTGAAGAGAAGAAATCCTTCAATTCTCCAAGCCTTGAAATCAAAAGAGAAAATAAAGCATAAAAAAATACTAATCCCTGCAGTTTCTATTTAATCTACGGAAGAAAGGGTATCCAATTAGGAAAGGGGAAACAAATCCTCCTTAGAAAAGGAAAACGGAAATTCTAAAAATGGGACATAGGCGGTCGCCCACCTGAATGTTGAGCGGCCGCCCACTTGTACAGCTGCTCGGCCTTCAAATGTAAATCTCACCTGGGCAGTCGCCCATATTGACCTGCGCGGCCGCCCATCACAACAGCGGCTTCATCACTTTGTGGAACTTTAGCTTGGGCCGTCGCCCATATTGACCTGCACGGCCGCCCATCACAACAGTGGTTTCTTCAGCCTTTCTTCTTTCTGAATTTCTTCAAATTACTCCCAGGTCCTCCTCTATCCTTGTCCAGTTTGCTTCACCACCTTCTCTAAATCCCTGAACAGTCCTCAACCTTCATGGTTCACTTTGGTCTTCAATGATGATTGATCAAACTTTGACACTCATTTTCCCTAAACTCTTACATTAGGCAAATAAATATTACAAATGCCTCTACACTCTCAAACTCACTAAAGTTTTCTAAATTACATCAAAACTATTCTAAATACATTAAAATGGCCGTAAAACATCCGTAAATAAAGGTAAATAACATATACAAAATCCACTCATCACATTGTTCTCGGAGCCCAGATCAATTAGGTTTGGCACCTCCATGACTTATTCGAAGAGATTCAGTAGAGCGGGTCCACTGAGAGCATCTTCCACGAATTCTGGTTCTTTCTGCATTGGAGTCACTATTTCGAATGTGGCCTCGTAGGATGACCCGAACAGTCTGTTTCCCATGAAGAGTGTCTCGAGCTGCTCTTCTATGACTGGGATCCCTTTGAGTGAGTACTCATGCTGAACTATGGTAGCAACTGGTCCAGGTAGAGCAGTGATGTTGAGGAATGCTCCCCTTATCGGATTAGCCTTGAGTCCTCTGAAATGCTTGAGGTCCTGTGCCAGCTTTCCCATCCTTTCTGTAGTCTCTGTACTGACTTTTCTTGTTCCTTTCTCATCTTTATCAGTTACGTTGTCGGTTCCCTCAGTTCTGCTGTCGGTTCCGCTGTTGGTTCCCTCAGTTCTGCTGTCGATTCTCTCAATTCTGCTGTCGGTTCCCTCAGTTCTGCTGTCGGTTCCCTCAGTTCTACTGTTGGTTCCGCTGTCGGTTCCCTCAGTTCTGCTGTTGGTTCCTTTGATGAAGTTGCGAGCGAGGTCGAAGCTGTAAGGTCGGAGGTTTGGTGTGCCGTAGGAGGTTCCCCTTTTGTGGGCTGTTGCTTTGGTGCTAGTGACCCTTTTGTTTTCCCTGATGTCCACTGGTGTTGGCACATAACCGAGCCCCTGGACTGTAGTGTGGTCCTTGACTTCGATGACTTGGTGTTGACCTCGTAACCTTTTGCCGAGCCCCAGTCCCGGGATGAAGTTCATGAGTTTCATCCTCTTCATGGCAGGAGGGATTTTGTCCCAGAATAGTGGAAGGTCCATGCTGCATATTTGGATCTTGGAAGTCTCCAATGTGAATCCAGTTAATGTCATATCGTCGTCATGCTTGATTTCTAACACTGGAATGGCGTTGGTGTAGGTCCCTTCGGTGGTGACGCTGTCGCCGTAGACTATTGTCAGCTCGTTGCCTTGTATAAACTTGATACATTGGTGAAGGGTGGATGCCATGCCATTCATTTGATGCAGCCAGGGTCGTCCCAAGATGGCTGTGAAAGTGATAGGAATGTCCAACACTTGAAATTCAATAGGGATCATCAGTTTGCCAAACCATATGTTTAAAGTAGCAACCCCGAGAACTGTGCGGGAAGTAAAGTCATAAGCCTTAACAGTGTGGACTAAAGGCTTCAAATCTTTGGGCTTGATGTCAAGCAGGTCCATCATCTTGGCGGGCAAGACATTCATTCTGAAACCTCCGTCTACCAGTACGCGGGGAAGGCGTCGCTCATCCAACTGAACGGTGATGTAGAGCGGCTCATTGTGATTAGCCCCAAATTTTGGCAGGTCCAAATCTGTGAAGGTGATGATCTTTCCATAGTGGATGTTGCCGATCATCTGGATTACTTCTTTCGAAGTTGCGTCCACAGGGACCATGGTACGGGCCAAACTTTCCTCTAGCTTGAGCTTGTGAGAGTATGAAGATGTGAGCAGGAACCACAGGGAAATGTTTGCCTGGGTCTGCTTGAGATGAGTGAGGATCGGGTCCTCCTTTCTGGAACTTGTTTCTTTGGGCAGATCGGGTTGCGGTTCTGGCTATATTGGCTTTTTGGTGGCCATGGGCGGTAGCACATGGATTTGACCAGATCGGGTCAGAACGTTGACGTCAGGCTTGGTCCCCTTTGAACAGGTTGCTTTGAGTTGAGCCATAGTCAGTGGAGGATTTTTCGAAGTACAGGGCCATATGTCCTCTCTCAATTCGTTGACTGTTGATGTCTTCCCGGGGGCTTCAGCAGCTTTTCGGATTCTATCCCAGGATACTGGTTTAGGTGCCTCTACGGGGAGGGAGCCTATGGTTCATCACAGTTGTTCGAATGTCAGTGCACAGCATTGGTTTCTAGGACTGAACTGTGTCTTGTTGATCCTCCGGGGGAGGCTAGAGAGTTCTTGGTTCATGCGAACTATTTCTCTGATCTCTTCACAGTATACTACATTTTTCTCTTTCTTGCTGAGCAGGCTCAGGGCATTCTTGAGTTGAGATAAGCAGTAGTCATGGTTTGCTAACTTTCCTCCACTTTTAGCCCAAATCTGCTCTCTTGCAGCCGAGCCTTCGTCGAGAGCTAGCGCTTGCGTTTCTTTCCATGTGAGAATAGCCAACGCTTCTTTGAACCATATGTGGCAGTCTAGATAAACTTCCATTAGGGAGAGTTTTCTCTGCTGCTTTAATTGAGTGGTGGGTATGTCGAAAGGTGAGTACACGGCTTCCCGGACGTCTGCCCATGTAATTGGCTTTTGTCCAAGTTGATCATTTCTATAAATGAATGCTGTAGTCTGTGGAATGTCCCTGAGCAGTTGTTGGAGATGTATTTCCATCTTTCTCTTCTTTTTAAATAGACCTTCCTCCTTCAGTTGGCCTTTTAACTTGAGAACGGAAATGATCCATTCCCATCCTCTTGGGATTCCAGTTTTGTTGACTTCATGATCGGCTTGGAAGAGAATAACTTCATCGTCTTCGTCGTCGCTTTCACAAAGGGCTTGCTTCTCTCGGAGAGATAAGCGCTTGTATTCCTCATGCTGCTGGGCTAGGTATTCTTTGTGTTGTGTCATTCCATCTCCTAGGTCGTTTGGACCATTGACCGCCCTCCCTTGCCAGAGGAGGTTTGTTAAGAAGCGATGGTAATCCAGGAAGTTATCGTGGGCAAAACCTTTAAGGTCGAATTGGTCCAGAGTGGCCTCTAGTTGTCTGTCTGAAATTGCTTGTGAAACTTTAAGGGCTTGGTCCCTATGAGTCTTCAGAGCTTTGTTTTTGTCCCAGAGGTGATTTTCTTGTGCAGCTAGTTCCAGGAGGGCTTTTCTTGCGAGATTTAAGCAGTCTCCGTAGGTGCGCAATGTCTGACTGGTGTCTAGAACTGTCATTACATCCAGATCTCCAAATGGCGGAAACACTTGGATTATATTGACGAAGGAAGTCGTGCTCGGACATTGCATGCGGCCTTCTTTGATCTCGATCACCAAGAAGTTTGCCCATATCTGTTTGATCAAACCGACGGGCGTGTTGAACTCTGCAATGCTGATAGTCTCATGATCTCGTTCGAGAGCCAAATCTATCAGTGCCAATAGCTTGCTGGCAAGATGTCTGGTTCCGTGGACGTGATGGCTGGGAATAGGGTTGAACTTGAGCATGTTGATGCTAAGGTGATCGTTCCTTTCTTCGGAAGCTTGATCTGTCTCACTGGGAGCACATTTGTAGATGTTCTCAGGGTGGCTGCTGGAGGCGTTCCCGAGGCTGATCTGACTTGTAGCAAGATGAGGAGCTTCGTCTCCTTTGTCGATGCCTTCGGCCTTGGCGGCGCTCTTGGCTGTGAGTTTGACTGACGGCACGGGCCGGTTGCCACTGGGGCTGATAACTGGAAATGATGATGAGCCTTGAGCTCTCTTGGCAAGGACCTCATTTACCATGATTAGGCAATCGTCGAGGGTAACTTCCGCATCGCAGAATCTGACAATAAGGACTGGATCCTTGGTCTCGTCGGGATATCTGGAGAAGATGATGTTGACGAAGTCGTCATCGGTTACATGATCAGAAGGATTCTTTGTCATGTCCACCATTTGCTTCCATTCGCCGAATAACTGTCTGTACTGGACATTAAGTTTGACGATTTCCATGGTATTTGAGCCTTCATCGTAGGTGACCTCGTCAGAACTGGTGTCATCCCCGAAACTGAGCATGTGTATGTAAGGATCTTCCTGCGGATCTGCCGCGTCTTCTACTCCGGAGAGTTCTGATTCGTTTCCGCCTGACGGTTTAACCCAAACCAAAGGACGTCTCATGCTCCGTTGCAACGCTGGTACTGCTAGAAAAACCTCATGTCCCCTGCTTGAGCAGAGGGGCTCGGTGGGAACTTCTGTGTGTAAAACATCCTAGACGACTGCCATGCATTCTTCACGAGTGTGCCGATGTCTGTGGACCTCTATTGTGAAGATCTCTTCGTCTGGTATGTCCAGAGAGTTTGCTCGAAGGATGCTGATGAACCTTCAATCAAAGATGGGGGTTTGTGTCCCTGTATCATTGCGGTGTCCAAGGTTTCTTTCCATTTTGGATCCAAGTCTCGGAAACGGCAGTTGAACTTGATGAATCTGATTGCTTCAGGATCCTCCTGCTCAAGGGCGTTGACGTAGTTAGCACTTCCAGACTTTGAGGGATTCTGATGAGATTTGCCCCGGTTGTCCTTTTGTCGGTTTGCAGGAGGTAGCCCAGGTGCATGGCTGCGAGCACGCTTAGTTGGCATTTCAGCTTCGTTGCCTATGAGGAAACTGTCTCCTCTGATGACCTCGAGATCTCCTTATCGGTTTATGAACTTGACACACTGATGGAGAGTAGAGGCCATGGTCTTCATGTGGTGTAGCCATGGGCGTCCCAGCAGAGCTGTAAATTCGGACGAAATGTCCATCACGTGGAACTTTACTGGCACCATTTGGGTATCGAACCAGAGCTCCAGAGTCACCGTTTCAAGGATGGGATGAGACGTGCTGTCGTATGCTTTGATAGTTCGGGCAGATGGGGTCATATGGCCTTCATCGATGCGTAAGGCTCGCATCATGTTGAGGGGAAGGACATTGACTGCTGATCAGTTGTCTACTAGGACTCCAGGGAGGGAGATAGTGTTGAGCCGAACAGTGATTTGCAGAGCTTCGTTGTATCCTGTAACCCCTTTTGGTAGGTCTTCATCACAGAAGGTGAGCATGCTATCGTACAGTCTAGAATTATAGATCTGATCTCTTTTTAGAGAGGGAAAATCATCGAGCCATCCATTTCCTGTCTTCCTCTTGAGAGGCAAAGGTTTTGGTGGTGCCTCGGGATTGTGTTGAGGTTTCTTATGGCGGTGGCCGCCCTTGGTCAGCACGTTGATTGAGTACGAGTGCCAAGTTGGCTTTAACTTTCCTTTGCTGGCCCGTGCTCTGAAGTTGGGCAAGTTGAACCTTGGCTGGCCTTGCGGGGGATTAGGCTTCTGGTTGGCAGTAAGGTTTCCGTGATTTGAGATCTTCTTGTGTCCTGAGGCCTGAGCTTTGGTGTTAGCAGGATATTTCGGCTTTCCCACCCCTGTTTGTTCTGAAGTTGTGCTGCTTGAAGGAAGGGAAGACTTGCTGGAGTAGAGCACATAGTAGTCAAATCTCCCGGATGGCTCTCCGAGTGTACCCACGCTGGTGTCTCCGGCTTCGTATCTTTCTTTCAATTTCTGCTGAGAAGACTGTTTCTTCTGCTTTCTGGGAGAATCGCTGTGATGAATGTGCCACCGCGATTTTTCCTTTCTTTTTGAAAATCAAAACGGAGACGGAGTCGCCACGCCATTTTTGTTTTAAGGGCCAAAACTTTGAAAAATGCCCGAGATTAGAGATTTGGGTTCGGAGGTCACGTTACACGCCGGGAAGAACGTTAG
The DNA here is from genome assembly GCA_022495995.1 of Adenophora triphylla var. japonica. Taxonomy (NCBI): domain Eukaryota; kingdom Viridiplantae; phylum Streptophyta; class Magnoliopsida; order Asterales; family Campanulaceae; genus Adenophora; species Adenophora triphylla. The sequence goes on from JAFEMH010003941.1 coordinate 217,030, forward strand.
GGTTCACCCGGAATGCCTCGTAAAACGAGTCTTTCTAGCTTAAAAACCATTTGTGTGTGTGTGTGTTTTGGTTAAAATAAATGTAAACTGAGAAATTTAAAAATTGGGAACTCTTTGTAAGACATAAAACAAGTCCCATGATTTTTGGTATGATTTTAGGGTTGAGTTTTGGTACTCAAAAGACTCCTTGAAGTTGGAAATCAATTCTGCCATAATGAAAAAGGCAGTGGACAATAAGGATTTAAGAGCTTTAAAACTTCAGAATCTGGGGAAAGTCCGAGAATGAAAGTTGTTCAAAACATCTTAAATAAGGTGACTACAAAAGACTTTTCCATTTGGAGATGATTTGATGGACCAAAACCTTCTGGAAATCACAGATATGAAATCTGGATTTCCAGAGACTGTTGAACTGACCTTTGGAAAATAATTTGAAAAGGGGAGTTAGACTCCCGAAAAAAATAAATTAAAAATATGTCTGGAATTCTACGGATGTTGGCTACAAAAAGTATTTTGTAGTCAACACCCAATTCCAAGTTCTTCTGTGTCCAAAAAATTAGACAATGGACTGAGGTCTTAGAACAATGCTACTGGACAGCAAGATGTTCTTGAAGGAAAATGTGATTTAAAAAAGGGGTTTGCATCCATGCTTTGTCCCCATTTCCTTAGGCTTTGATTAGTGATCACTAGACATTTTAGTGGTGATCTACTATATCAAGCCATCCTTAGGGTACATTAGGACTTAAAGCACTTCATTTGCTTGGGAAGGGGGAGATTTAACTTTGAAATCAAGATTTTATGTATGAAAATTGATTTTTAGGTTTTGAAAATAGGTTTGCAAGTAAGTAAAAACAATTTGAAAGAAATGTTGATCCTTGTAGAGGATCATCCATGGAGATGAACTTCCATGGTGATCCTCTTGGATCTAGGGCAAGAGAAGAACAAGTTACATCTTCAAGGTATGAGATGCATGCATGGATGAGTGAGATTTAGGGTAGGGAAAAGGAGGTTATACCTATCTTCCCTTGACTTTTGAGTTTGAGGCTTGAATTTGATAATGTTTGAGGCTTGAATTTAAGAGTATTTAGTGAGTGTGATTTGGGAAAATAATCCAAAGAAAAAGGTGGCAATTCAAGGGAATTACCACTATTTTCTCTAGTATTCTCGCCAAGGTGCTGTGAGTGAATTGTTCTTGCTTCTTGTTCATTGTTTTTCTGAGACTGAAGGGCTCAATTTATAGGTCTCTGAAAACTTCGATTCCATCCGCGCGGATGGTTCCTGCAAATAAGGTAATCGTTCATTAAATGCAAATTTCAGTGCTTTGGACCAAAGGAATATTTTCAAAATTAAGCAACCAGTTTTTGTTCCAGCAGCTTCCATTTCGGGGTTTTCCATTTTTTAAGATTCTTTTCTTGGTTTAACTTTAAATAGCAATGCCTAATTTATCCTTGCTTTGTTAGAAAAGTTAGGAATTGTTAGAAATGATAAGAATGTTAGGACTTTCGTTAATTTTCTAACGAAAATACTAACAACTCAAATTGGAGCACTTACAGTAGCCCCTCGGCGACGGCGCTTTCGAAGGAAGCGGGGTCGTCGATAAGAGTAAGGCTCCATATTTGACAAGATGGGACGAGGGGTGACCAAAGTGGTCGAGTGGCTGGACCTGGTGGTAGGCTACCTACGTATCTCGATTGGGGAATCAAGCCGGTCGTAGTTCGGGTCTTTGATGTTGACCCTGAAATGACTGTTTTAGGATGTCAACCTGGTGAGCGAGTTCTTCAGTCGGTTGCTGAAAGAAACTCTGCTGGGGATAGGATATGACCATTTTGGTCTGATGGCTGAAGCTGTATATCCGCTCTGCTGGGAAAAGGAATGACCATTTTGGTTTGATGGCTGAAGTTGTATATCCGCTCTGCTGGGGAAAGAATGACCATTTTGGTCTGATGGCTGAACCTAATGATAGGCTACCTACGTATCCTTAAGAGGAATTAAGCCAGTCGTAGTTTGGGTCTTTGACCCTGGAGTGACTATTTTGAGGCGTCAACCTGGTAGTGATGGCGTTTTAGGTGCCTCGAACCTCGGAGATGATGGCGTTTTAGGTGCCTCAGACCTTGAAGATGATGGCGTTTTAGGTGCCTTGGACCTTGAAGATGGCGTTTTAGGTGCCTCGAACCTTGATGATAGCGTTTTAGGTGTCTCGAACCTTGATTTGAAGTGATTTCCTTCGGTGATTTGGGAAAGATGGTCCTTTGGTGGACTCATTTGAAGGGGTCGGTCTTACGTTTGCTGCCGGAGAAGGGGATGACCGTTTTGGTCGAGTGGCTGGACCTGTGATAGGCTACCTACGTATCCCGATTGGGGAATCAAGCCCTTACGTGGTTCGAAAAGTTGCTGGGGGTGGAACAGGATTCCGTTAACTTTCGTTGGTGAAATCGGGCTTACGTTTTACGACCGGGGATGAAATTGAGGAAAGAAACGGGATTTCGTTAACTTTCGTTGGTGAAATCGGGCTTACGTTTTACGGCCGGGGATGAAATTGAGGAAAGAAACGGGATTCCGTTAACTTATGTGGAGAAATCGGACTTACGTTTTACTGTCGTTGATGAAATTGATGAAAGAAACGGGATTCCGTTATCTTTCTCGGAGAAATCGGACTTACGTTTTACTGCCGTTGATAAAATTGATGAAAGAAACGGGATTCCGTTATCTTTCTCGGAGAAATCGGACTTACGTTTTACTGCCGTGAAGTTCTTTTGGAAGGGGACTAACCAAGGTGGACTTTGGTTATCCTCCGTTAAGTTTAGGACTAAACTACAGAGTCCTGGAATTTTAGAGGGCAAAACAGTCTTTTTGACCCTTCAATTTCATCCGCGCGGAGGGGAAAGCATCCCAGACTGGTTTTGAAAAGAGGGCCGCCGCCCTTCTCCTTCTTCCTCACCATTTTGCAGTTTACGAGAGAGAGACGAGAGAAAAAGGCAAAACCGCCATTTTTGACCCTAGGAGCTTCGAAATCTTCCGATTTTCTTCGATTTTCGAGCAATGGAGCACGGGGGAGTTGCCGTTCAAGGCCAAGGACGCGGCCCGGTTGCGGAGAGGCGATTAGAGCTTGTAAGAATGAGGAGGCATTACTCTCTTTCGCAATCGATAGCGGAGGATCCATATCCCGATGCGTGGCAACATTGGGCCACTGATCCGAGTCTTCGCACGGTATACTTCGAATTTCTTCATTTCCTTGGTCGATTTTTGTTTGAAATCGATTTTTGTGATTTTTTTTATTTTTTTTTTAAATCCGAAAATGTGATGTTCTTGGCCTTGAATTTGGTCTTTGATGATTTGCATGTTGTAATGAGTATATGGGTAACCCAAATATGCATTTTGTTTGAAAAAATAATGGGCATTTTGCCATTTTTTTTTAAATATGAGATGATGAAAATTTTCCCGAATCCGGGACGGACTCTCTTTCTTGTTGCTTGTAGGATTTTTGCAATGAGATGATGTTTTTATTGAATGATAGGAATGTATGCATGCATGCTATTTTGTGAAAATATGATTTTTTGTGAAAAATGGGACGGATTTTTACTTCCGTTGATTGAATGTATGAATGGTGAAAAACTGTTTCTGTATTCCATTTTATGAAAAATGGGACGGAGATTTTATTTCCGTTTGACTCAATGTTATTGACATTATGAATGATGAATGGTGGTTGTTGAAAAAAATCTTTTCTTTTGTGTAAGAAAAATGGGGCTGAGTCCATTATATGCCGTTATGCTGCCGAATTTTCTTCAGAATTTTATGTCTATGATGCCTGTGTATGCTTTTAAATGCAAATGCAAAATTATTTTTTTTTGACATTCCTTTTTTTTTTTTGCAGGGTGGAGATCGTTTTGTGATGGAGCAGCTGAATAAGCTGAAGACTCGAGGATCGGTGGAGGTCGTGGTTGACCTGTGGGACCGGCTTCCGGTCTTGGGCCGAGGAGTTCTGATGAGTCCAAGACAGATCGTCATTGGGACCGGTTTGTATGAGTTCATTGAGTGCCTGAGGGGGTTGATCAAGTTCCCCAAGAGTAAGGGCCTGATTTTTGCTTTGGCACAACATTGGTGGGACGTGACCCACACCTTCCATTTCTTCTGGGGCGAGGCCACGGTCACACCCTCCGATTACGCTGTGATCACGGGCCTGTCCTTTAAAGGACGGAGCATTGAGTGGAGAGACGGCTACAGTGAACTGGAGCTGCAGGATCTTCTGGGCTTTACCCCCATTCCCAAAAAGGGGATGGGGATGGAGTATGCTGTGGTCCACGGGAAGATCGTGGAGAGCATCGAGAGTTATGAGGCTGGGGATGAGAGAGTGGCCGCTGTGCAGATTGCTAGGGCTTTGCTGAGGACATTGGAGGATGTGGAGATGGCCGGAGAGGTGTCTTGGGGAGAGGCCGGGCTGGCAGAGCTATATTTTGCTTTGGATCGGTATAGCCGAAAGGCTGTCAACTCCCTCACATGCTTTGAGTTCCCTCTGGAGGTATAAGCTTTTTTTTTCTCTTTTCTTTAAGCAGGCATTGTTTCTTTCCGCACTTGATTGATGTGATCTTTTCCTTTCGCAGGTATGGGCCTGAGTTCTTTCATGTCACGATGTGGCGGCATGCCCAGAAAGCACATCGGGGCCTATCCGGCTATGCTCTCCTAGACCAAGCATGCTCGGGAGAAGATAGGTTCTAGGGGGCGCACGACCCTCAAGTACAGGGATTTCCTGCCTTTGGTGAGAGCTGAGTCGGATGAGGGGATGAGGTTCTACCCTTGGGGCCGCTTCGACGTGGAGCAGCTGAAGGGTGCGGAGAGGTGGACCGTGACGCGGAGGATTTTGAGGGGTTTGACCTGTGACGCGTATTATCTGGGGGAGAGAGTGACGCGCCAGCATGGCGAGGGTGCGCCTCTGATGGCACCGATGGAGCCTCCCGCCGACATGATGCATCCGAGTAAGAGATCGGAGACTTGGGGTGATTATCGAGGTGGCCAGCACTTCTCGATGTTTGTGGCGATTGAGGAATATTCGAGATTTATCTTGAGGAGGCTGAGGATGCCCCAGGTTCTTGAGAGAGAGGGGTTGGGGGTCGTGCGGTACCCTCGATCGGACTTTTCATATGTCCAGGATGGGGTCAGATTGAGGGTGCAGATTCCTGTCCCTGAGCGGGTTCCACGAGCTTTCCGACCTCGTCCGAATATGAAGGTACGGCTTTTTACTGTCTCTTCTTCTTTCCTTTCGCTTCATCATTTTTCGCATCAATTCTTTCTGACACTTTTGTTTCCGTGCAGTTCCCGGCTGTGGTTGTGGAGAAGCTGACGAAGCAGGTGATTGGGGCCAAGAGGTTCCTTAGGAGGATGGTTGCCTGTGGGGCTGCTCAGGGCAGAGCTAAACGGGCACAGCCGGCGCCTGTCGAGCGGGAGACTTCCCTTGTTCCTTCCGAGCATTCTATCGAGACTCCTCTTTCTCCTCTCATAGATCCCGGCATGGAGCTTCCTCCGGACCACATCATCCTCGGGGATTTCCACGGGCAGGGGCACGTTTGGCACCACGGCGGGTCATCTTCGCACGTCCAGGAATCCGACGCGTTCACGTTCGGATATGACTTCTTTGCGGACCTCGGGTTGCCTTATCGTGGCGTACCGGTTGATCCAGGCGAGCCTCTCTCTGGAGACGAGGATGACGATTCCGAGCCCGAGATATTCATGGCTACTGAGGAGGCGGGCCTGAGTCGCAAGAGGGACCGGGGGAAAGCGCCAGCCACTGAGGATTCTGACTGATGATTTTTGGTTTATTTTGGGACTGTACTTATTTTGACAGATACAGTTTTATTTTTCACGCACACTTCTCTTCTTTTTTTTTGGAATGTAATGATCTAGAATTATTGTTATCTACTTTTTTTTTTATCTATTATGAATGCAATGTTGCATGAGCCCTGGTTTTTTGGCAAGGGTGTGAAGGTTTTGAGCTGTGAACTGTTTGGACAGGCTTTGCACAGGTTTCGAGCGAAATATTCCTCCGTGGTGCAGCAGTTTGAACTGCTGCAAATTTTTTTGATGGTAACATTTTCATCCGCGCGGATGAGACAGGCATCTGACATTGTCATTTAATTTTGCTTCAGATCTGGTTTTCCCCTCTTTCAAATTCAAACACCTTCTTCAACTGCCCATTCAAACAACCATTTTCGGGGAGAAGGAGAGAAAATCCATGGAGAAAATTGTGAGCATGAGAAATCCAACCAAATTATCCCAAGATTCTCAAATTTCTTTCTTCAACAAGTTCAAGGAATGGTCCCGGGAGATTATGCACGAGAGGAGGTCATTCTTTGAAGAAAGGTACAAGATACGATGCTTGTGGTCTCTCAAAGAATTGGTTCCGGATTATGATCTTTTGAGGGCTTCTTCTTCATTTTGGGATACTAGAAGGCATGTCTTTTGCTTTTCTCACAATGAAATGGTCCCGACCGTTGAAGAATTCCGGGCTTTGCTTGGCGGTCCCGAGGTGGAGGAGATTGCGATTCCTTTGCCCGGAGGAGCTTCTTTTGTTGACAAGTTGTGCAACCTTCTTCATCTTTCCCCGGAGGAAGCACAAGGTATGTTCCGTGGTCCTGATCATTTTGACATTTCTGGTCTTCCTGATAGATTTAGGGGCTTAGGCTTGATTGATGATGCCTATTGGGATGCTTTTGCACTCTGCGTGTTTGGTACCTTGTTTATGGTTTACTCTTTTGGGATTTGTCATCGGTGAAATTACCCGGATTTCGCGCGACGCGAAAGGCGGTTGTCTTTCGCGGGGGGTTGGTGTCTGAGACCTCGCTTCATGGGAAGGAAAAAATGAGGAGTCGCCACGCGGTTTTTGTATTTTGAGCCCAAACGTTGAAAAACGGCTTTTAGAAAATGGTGTCGTTTTTATTGGTAGCAAAAACTTAGGAAAAAGCTTTGAAAACAGGGGGGATCATTTTTATTGGTAGCAAAAATGAGTAAAAAGCTTTTTTTAGTACCAGAGATTGTTAGGTTCGGAGGTCATGTTACGTTTCGGGTAGAGTATTACGAGATCGCCCGAAACGCCTCGCATGACGAGTCTTTCTACCTTTCTCGAAAACGTGTGTGTGTGTGTGTCTTTTGAAATGGGGGCTTGAATGACAAGCTTAATCTTGGTTTGAATGACAAACGTTGATTAGGTGACGGAAATGAGCGTTTGCGTGGCAAACGTTGACTTTGAGTTTGAAATGAGCGTTTGCGTGGCAAACGTCGGTTTTGAGTTGAAAAGGAGTTCGAAGGTCGAACTCCGGTTTTTTAAACCGGGCGCGACATTGTTAACGATTTTTACGGGAAAAATGCGTATTAAATGATTTTAAGTGTCAAATGGCGGCTTTTAGTTTGGAGATGAGCGTTCGGAGGCCGAACGTCATTTCGCGTGTTTTGAAAGAGAGTTCGAAGGACGAACTCTGGTTTTGAACCGGGCATTACATTGTTAACGATTTTTACGGGAAAAATGCGTATTAAATGATATGCGATCAACGAATCAGGTTGCGACTCGGACTTTGAAAAGTAAATACTATCACGATCCAAACGGGTCGGACTTTGTAAATGACAGTATTTAAAGTGCGGTATCAACAGAATCAAACGATCTGGAATCATAAATGACGATCAACGAGGCCAATCGGCTCAGAATTGTAAATGATGATCGACGAGTCAAACGACTCGGAATTGTAAATGACAGAAATTAAATGACGATCAACGGATCGATCGATCCGGAATTGGTAAATGACATAAAAGTAAACGGAATGGGGTCGGAACGCCGTTTTAACCCGTGATTACTTCTCTTACGGAAAGAGAAGAGGATCGAGGGGCTAAAACGTATCGGACCCCGTTAGACGGAGGTGTCTACATTTTGATAACGCTGTTCGAAACAGTTGTAGCGACTGGCGCGTAAACCGAGATGAAACGAGAGATTTAGAGAGAGGGAGTTATACCTATGGCTAGGGTCGACTCCTTTGGCTCGAAAGGTGTGTACGGGACACGGAAAGTAGTTCGAAAGGTTGTTTCGAAGTGGTAAGGGGCGTATTTGATCGAAATACGAAGGTTTCACGCGAATCGAGACAAAACGGGAGCTCGGAAGGGGTGAAAATCAGTTTGGCCGTGGGGTGTGGTGAATTTTGGGGTAAAAAAGTTCCTCCTTTTGGCTTTGACAGCCATTTCTATTTATAGGTGAAAATTGCAGTAGGAGTCCGGACGGACTTGGACTGAATCCAGGGGGTTTTGTGGTATTTTGGAATTCTGAGGGGCTTGCTGGCAATTTCGTAGAAAGTTTGCAGAGTCCGGTCGGACTTTGGCCCGAATTCGGGGTATTTTGGTCTTTTCGGCTTGATTTGTGATTGAAGGGTGACTAGAGGGAGGTGGCATGGCTTCCACGTGCCACGTGAGTCACTGCCCGGCCATGTGGGATTTCGTTCCGGGTCCGGTTTTGTCCGTTTTTTAAAATAACGGTCAGGAAAATGTCGAAACTCCCCACAGGAAAGTGCGTTTTCGGGAAAGCCATACTTTTACGTGAGATGACACGTGTTAAGTATGCTTTGACGTCGGGATGCACGGGCGATCCGGGACGTCTCGTTGGCACGGCAACGGGAGTTTAACGAGTTAGGTTAACTGGAGCGGGCCGGTTAACGGATTTCGGTTAACTTTCGACGGATTTGGACGATCCAGATTTGGGTACTTACGGTTAGCCCCTCGGCGACGTCTCCTCCGAAGGAGGTGGGGTCGTTGAAAAGATAAGGATCCAAATCGGGATGCCTTACTTTGAAAGACACAGGCGGTCGAGTGGTGGACCCTTGGCGAAAGGATTCCTACGTATCCCGAGCGGGAATCAAGACGATCGTAGTTCAAAGGTGCAAGGGCCGCGCGTGGGGACCTTGACCTGAGCGAGACTATTGGGAGGCGTCTAAACCTGGGATTCCTGAAACCTTCGAGGGCGTGTGGTGCCTCAAACCGGAGTCGATGATGCTGACGAGGGCGTGTGGCGCCTCAAACCGGAGTTGCTGATACTGACGAGGGCGTGTGGCGCCTCAAACCGGAGTCGATGATGCTGACGAGGGCGTGTGGCGCCTCAAACCGGAGTTGCGAGGATACGTTTATCCTGATATGAAGGCGTTCGTGCCTTGGGTACTGGGCTTATTGCTGCTGCCAGGTTTATCCTGCTGGGGATACGGCGGTACTGATGAGAACGGTTGTGTTAAACTGGCGTTATTAACAACTCGGAAGGATCGACGTTTCTTCTTTAGAATCCTGCTGGGGATGAGCATTCGGGCTTACCTTGATGGCCGAAGAGGGATTGTTGTGAGGCGTTCGTGCCTTGGGTTTCGGACTTATTGCAGCTGCCGCTGAAATGGGACGATCGGGCTTACGACTGGCGGCCGGGGAAGTGAACGATGGTGAAAACCACGGGACCTTATAACGTCGGGAGACGGAAATGCAACTGGAATGTCCGGAGACATGATTGAGCGTTTGAGTGTCAAACGTCAACCGAGGATTGAATTTAACGTCTGGAGACGAAAGTGTAACTGGAATGTCCGGAGACATGGTTGAGCGTTTGAATGTCAAACGTCAACTGAGATCGAATTTAACGTCTGGAGACGAAAGTGTAACTGGAATGTCCGGAGACATGGTTGAGCGTTTGAATGTCAAACGTCAACTGAGATCGAATTTAACGTCTGGAGACGGGCGTTAGTGAAAACTAACTGGAAATTTATCCTCGGGGGATAGGATGTTAGAAATGTCTAACTGAGGGGAAATTTTACACTTTTGGGGCCCAAAAGGGATAAAATGGGAATTGCCAAGAAATGAGGGACTAAAATGGAAGGAATCTTTTTAAATTGCGGCGGGAGTCGGTGGGACTTGGGCCCCGGAATTTGACCAGATTCAAATCAGCTCCAAGTCTGACGGGAACCAAACCATTTACCCCATATTTTCCGACGAGAGAGAGAGAGAGAGGAGAGAAAAAATCCAACCCAAATTGCAAGGTTTGCTCGAATTTGTGAAGGAAAATCGCTATGGAAGGTGAATGGGCACCGATGGGTCGTCATGGAAGGACCGATGACGAAAGAACGCGGTTGGTTCGGACCATTCGAACCATTGTTCATCCATTGAATCCGGCGGAGTTTTACGCGACTAGGGATAGACACAACTCCAAGGGAGGGATCGAAAGACAAGTAAGCTTCCTACAAATTCCATTAATTTTAAGAATGTGCATTCTTTAAATGTTAGAAATTTGTTTAGGAATTTACTTAGGGATTTTGGTGCTTGAATTGGGGCTTTTGAATTTGCCATGAATCGTTGTCGAAATTGACTAGGATGTAGTTCAATTGACATCATGGGTAGATGACATAAAAATTTTGGTTGCAAAATTCCATGTCTAGATGCATTTTCCAAAATTAAAGTAGCTTTAATTCGGGACGGAGTAAATTTTCGAAATGTTCGAAAGAATTTGAAAGTTCCGGTTTCGACGGAGTTTTCGAAATGTTTTGAAAGTTCCGGATTCGACGGAGTTTTCGAAAGATTTTGAAAGTTCCGGATTCGACGGAGTTTTCGAAATGCTTTGAAAGTTCCGGATTCGACGGAGTTTTCGAAAGATTTTGAAAGTTCCGGATTCGACGGAGTTTTCGAAAGATTTTGAAAGTTCCGGATTCGACGGAGTTTTCGAAAGATTTTGAAAGTTCCGGATTCGACGGAGTTTTCGAAAGATTTTGAAAGTTCCGGATTCGACGGAGTTTTCGAAATGATGGAAATGTATGTAGGAAATGAATGAGAACCGTATCTGCATTGCATCCTCTTGACATGCGTTCGTGCATTTGTTGACGTTGCTTCTGTTTTGTTTGCCTGCAGGGGACAGGGGAGGTTGATACTCACAACCAGAAGAGTCGGGGTGCCTTTGAGGCAGTGAGAGCATTGTGGGAGATCATCCGGACGTGGCTCGAGAGGGAGAGAGGAGTCCGCGGCAGGCGGTGCTTGACTACTGGATTGGCTGGGTTCATCGGTGCGGTGGCTGCGATATACGATACGCCGAGGCCGGAGTCCATGTATGTAGCTTTGAGCGAGTGCGGTGGGATACGACCCACACTTTCCATTTCGAGATGGGGAGGCGACGGTGACTCCCACGGATTTTGCCGCTATCAACTGGGTTGCCGACTTATGGCAACACGGCGGGTGTGGGTTGACGGTTATACCCGGAGCGGTTATGCAGGCTCTGGGTTTTGATATTACCGATGCCGGGGGCTTAGGCATTCGGTACGAGCCGATGGAGAGGCATGCGGAGGCGGGTGTCGCCGCTTATTTGGATGGATCCTTGAGGATGACCGCGGAGCGCTGGCTCGAGGTTCCTTTGGTTTGCTTGTTGTCGGCGACTTTGTTCCCGACTTCGACACATCCTGTCACTTCCCTACTGCTCGGGTCGGCGACGGTCTGGATGCTTTGTGAGGGGTTCGCGTGGGGGAGGCTGGGTGGCCGAGCTCTACCATTCCACAGACGAGGTTCTCACGGGGAGAGGAGCACTCCTTTAGGCGCTTCACGCTTTGTCTTGGATGTAAGTTTACGTCTTTTTCTCTTCCTTGCCTCTTTTATGTACTCGTATGTATACGCTTTGTAGGCGACATAACTTTCCATTTGCTTGGCGGAGTGCGGTGCTACGAGGTGTTCAGTCCGCAAGATTGGGACATCAGGGAGGCGTATCGACCCTTGTTCCCTGCCATGCTGGTTTGGCGAGAAGAAGGCGAAAGAGGGCGGTCTCGTCGAGAGTTGGCACTCGAGTGTCATATGAGGAGGTGTCTCGGGCGAACCGGGAGTTCTCGAGAGGATCCGGCGACTGGTGGAGTCGGTTCCACTATGGCGTAGTTCGGGTCGCTAGCGAGATGACGCGGCGGAGGAGGCTCTGGTGGGACTTCATTGCGACGTTATGTATGCGGGGAGCGGGTGACCGTCGGCGTGGCCCGGGGTCCACTCCATTGGTGCCGGTGGATCCTCCTATGTACATGCGGCATCCTGCAGTCGATCTTAGATGGATGAGTTGGAGAGGTATAGACGGGCGTGTTCTATCAGAGTACATCATAGCGGGGGCCGACTATGATACTTTCTTGAGGATGAGGCGAGAGCCCGCGAGGTGCGGCATAGGGAGGGCGAGGTTCCGGGGCGTCCCAGAGATCTCCCGATCCCACGCGCTAGGCGGCGTACGAGGGCTGGGACGGTTCGCGCGGGCGACTTGTGATCCCGCTCCCGGATGAGCCGAGACCACGATACAGGGCTGACCCCAATGCTTCGGTGAGCATCTTTTTGATTTTACGCATTTGATAGTAGTATTACGCAAATGTTGCATCTGTACTTCTGTTCGTCTTTGATGACTTTCTGGTTCGCGGTGTACGGCCGTACGTACAACGACGCCATGAGGGTGGTGGACGGGTGGGCCGCCTACGCTAGGAGACTCGTGGAGTTCATGCGGTGCGGTTCCGGAGGAGCGTGGATGTCCGTGAGCGGGGGCCGTCTAGGCCGAGAGGTTCGCTGCTCCACGGGCGAGTGGGGAGGACTTTGCGCGGGGATTCGGCCAGTTCACGAGCAGAACGGCTGGATTTGAAGCTCCTTCTTCTGCGCACTCAGGGCGCGAGAGGGGAGAGTCTTCGAGTTCGCGTACGCCGAGGAGGCCTTTCGCGTATTCCCGCTTGGAGGAGTTTGGCGAGTTCTTGTTTGCGACGGATCCGGCAGCGGCGGAGCAGTACGTCGAGTGCTCGGATGACGAGCAGGACTCGGAGTAGTCCTCTTTTCTTTTTTTTTACTGCTTTGTTTAGACAAAATGCATGTATTTGTCAGGAACAAATTTGATTTGAACTGTATTCGAAAAAGGCGCCCGTGGGGCGGAACCTGTACTTCGCGCATTTATTCTGTGATCACCTTCTGTTATTTTTGGCAAATAAGGAAGTAGGTTAATCAAAAAAATAAATAAATAAAATGAGACATGCATTAAAAATTGAACGGGTCAAAATTTAAGCCTATATGCACTAATTATTAATTATTTGCACTGTTGCACGAGCCCGGGGCGGAAGGGATATTGATATTTGTTGAATGAAACCAGGGGCAGCACGCGGGTTTCATAAGGATGAGCAGGAAGTTGTTTGGAAATGTTTCCAATTTAGGCGGTAGGCTGCGAGTTGACAAGTCAAGCTGCGAGAGAATCGGCCCAGGACTAGAAGTGAATTTCAGATTCTTTAAATTGCGGTTTCGGCTTTGCAATTTGTAAGAAGCTAACGCATTGTTTTTGATCATTACATTTGAATTCTCTCAAACTTCCAAGGTTTCCTTCATTCTTTATGGCTCCCTTTCCCAAGTCACCGTCTCGGATGCAAGAGCGATATTTGGACAACTTTCGGTCGTGGGTACGGAACCACACGAGGCGAACAAAGGGTTTTTCGAAGGTTGTTACGGGATTAAATACGTTTGGGCTTTGAAGGAGCTCATGCCGGATTAGGATCTTTTGAGAGCCGCGTCTCGGTTACAGGACGTACGGAGGAATGTGTACGGCTTTTCGTATAACGAAGTCACTCCTACGTTTGAAGATTTCCGGGCCATTGCAGGAGGACTGAGGCAGCGGCTAGTTCTTCCGTATCTTTGGTGGCATGGCCCTTTGTTGAGAAGCTAGTGTCTTTGTTTGGTATCTCATTTGAAGAAGCATACGGGATGCTTGGCTCTGAGGATGCGATTATGTTGACATTTCGGGGCTTGCCCGAAAGATTTGCCGGAGGCGAGGAGCGTCTTTTCGTGGGACGCGTTTGCTCTGTGCGCGATTGCTACTCTGTTCACATTCACGTCTGCAGGTGTGTGCCATCACGGTGTCTTGGACTGGTGAGCGATGCGGAGTGGGGAGACATCGTGCCTCTGGTCTTGGGCGAGACGTTCACAGGCGCATAGGTCGGATGGCGGCCGGTGGCCGATACATGTGGGGAGGGAGTCCCGCTATGCTTACCATGTGGTTAAGGGAGAGGCTGCGAGATGATGCACGAGGTGCCAATGTCTGTGACGCTTGGTCCTTTTCTCGGCGTCCTCTGGTGATAGGGGCGATCGGGGCGGCTGGAGCTACGGATGGCCGAGACTTTGCACGCATCACTTGCGATGGTGGGTTCCCATTGGAGATTCTGAACTTGTCGGACCGCTCGGGAAGGTCACTTGGTTGTCGAGTGTCGGGGCTTTCTCGGACGTCTTTCTATATTCCATCATTGGTTACTGCGACGATGCGGGTGGAGCGAGTGCCAGCTGGCCCGATTTGAGTTATCTTTGCTACCTTTGAGGTGGGATCTCTGCGGATGGAAGATCCTTCGACGCTATTGCGATCACCGGTGGTGGCAATACGCGTCCTTTCTGCCCGGGGTTCTCTTTCACCGGAGAGAGAGGGCCTTTGTTACATCGACGCGATATACGGCGAGTACGAAGAGTGTATAGGGGAGACACGAGATGGCTATCTTGTGGAGACGGAGTGAGTGTTGGAGTGCGATCACACTGGACGGCTCGACCTTGAGGAGGGCCGAAGCAAGGGCTAACCACAGGAATCGTGCGCGATGCCATGGCTGATTATGAGACAAATGCTAATCGGGAGGCCAATCAAAGCACTGTTATGATGGCTCGAGCGAGGCGGCTCGAGACGAGCTAGAGAAAGAGCTGCGTTGACGGCCGCGAGGCTTGACGGAGGCGTCGGGAAGAGTCCACGAGAGCCGAGGTAGAAGGCCTGCAGGAATATTTCTGCGAAGGTGAAGAACACTCGCCGGGGAAAAGGGAAGGGGAAGAAGGATGAAGGACCTAGTACGGGAAACTAGGTTGACCTTCTTTGTCCAGTATCCACCCATTGTCATTGCGGACACATTAATTGATTAATGTTTTATTGTAGTTTTGCTAGCGTGTAGCGAGTCAAGAGTTGGCCGTGCTTGAACTCATCAAAGAATGTTTTAACCGTTATGAATTTGTAGGTTAAATGAAAAGAGTTTTCGAAACACGAAGCAATTGATGCTTATTGTATTTTTTTTTTTTTAGACCGAACCAATGATGGCTGCCTACGTTCCCCTTTTACAATTGGACTAAGGGGCTCGGGTCACCGTAGTTCGACACTTTAGGTGAATTTGAGAAAAACAAAGACAAAAGAAGTGCGACCACTGTTTTTACACGGATCATTAGCGGGAATGTATCCGGTTGGGTATTACTCTTTTAGCACTTTAATTTTGCGAGGACGGTGTATGGGGAAGGTGAGTTGACTCGTGCTCTTCCTTAAACGAAGTATCTGCGGAGCTTGCTTCCGTTCACGGGAGTTAACGAAAGGGTTTCCGTCCAAGTCTGCTAGCTTCATGGCTCCTCAGGAGAAGATTCTTTGTACCACGAACGGTCCTATCCGGAGTAGGCTCCCACTTTCCGAGGGGATTGAGTGCGTAGGAGGCTTTTCCTTTAGCACCAAGTCGCCTTCTACGATGTCTCGTATCTTGACTTTCTTGTCGAATGCTCGTGCCATTACGCTTTGGTAGGCTCGAGTATGTTCCATGGCTTTCAATCTGCGCTCGTCGAGTAGAGCAAGTTCGTCGTGACGGCTCTGTAGCCATTCGACTTCATTGATCCCGTTTTCCAAGAGGACTCGGAGGGATGGAATTTCCAATTCCACGGGCAACATCGCTTCCATTCCGTAGGTAGCGCGAACGGAGTCTCCCCTGTGGCGGTTACGGCGTGTTCGGTATCCCCGAGAGGGCTAGATGTAGCTTTTCGGGCCGGATCCCGACCTGCGAGTGGTCATCTTTCGATTATCATGGCGAGAGTCTTGTTGGGTTTGCCTCTCTTGCACCATTGGTTTGTGGTGCAGTAAGGAGAAGACTTGTGACGTGTGACTACGGGTCGGTCGGCGGTTGGTCACAATCTCCTTGAAGTGAGTCCCATTGTCGGATATGATCTCGTTGGGCACTCCGTATCGGCACATGATGTTCTCTCGAATGAACTCGGCCACCTTCTTAGAATTCGGTACCTTGTACGATCGGCTTCTACCCGTTTGGTGAAGTAGTCGGCTGCGACTAGAATGAACTCGTGACCATTGCTCCACAGTGGAGTGATCTTGCCGATGACGTCGATTCCCCATGTGGCGAAAGGCCGTGGCGTAGTCATGCGGTAGAGCTCGTGAGGAGGGATGTGATTGAGGTTGGAGAACCGTTGACATTTGTCGCGGCTTCGGACGAAGCTGGATGCGATCTGTTTCCATTGATATCCAATAGTATCCCATACGGAGAATGATGCGTGTCAATGCTCGGGCGTTCGTATGCGGACCGCGAGGTTCCGTTGTGAACTTCGTTCATTAGCTTCGTGGCTTTTTCTTTGTTTACACAGAAGGAGTGGCCCTTTATGGCGCTTCTTGTACAACATACCCCCGAATGACGAAATGGGATGCCGGGCGTTTTAATGCCATCATGTTTTTGGCTTTGATCCCTTCTTTGTATTTTCCATCTTCATTTGTGAAGGAAGCTTCTCCGCTTTGGAAGTGCTTGGTAAATTTGATTGTACCGGGGTTCGTCGATCGTTTCTTTTTCTTTTTCGATCTCACGGCAATAGGCGGGTGTTTCCCGTCTGCCTATTACGAGGGTTTCTTGCTTTCCCATCGGGAATTTCGACAAGAGAGGCGAGGGTTGCCGGGCGTACGCGAAGCTTGGTTCCTGTCTCTTGGCAAATAATGAAAAGAGATGTCCTTGGGCTGAGCAATGAGCTCCTCCATATACGTATGGTATTTACGGAGGCGAGAATCTACCGTCTTCCATTTGTTGGACACTTGATTGATGATCAATCTTTGAGTCTCCATATACATCCGGCTACGAGATGTTGCGCTCGAGGCGGCTTCCAAACTGCTTTGCACGAGGCTTCGTATTCTGCTGCATTGTTGGTTGCTTCGAAATTGACTTGATGGCTATGGGAGTATGCTCGTCCTTGGGATCGACAAGGAGCATTCCAATACCATTCCCCTTCTTGTTGGCTGCCCCATCGAAGAAGAGTTGCCGGCGGTTTCTTATTTGTCGAGTGAGAAGATTTCGTCGTCAGGAAATTGCGGATCGGGACCCTTAGGTTCACTTTGCTCGGGAAGTCGGCCACGGTGATGCGCCATGACTCTACCCTTTGTTGATTTTCGACCATGTACTTGATGTCGAACTTCGGCCCGGGAAGAATGACCACTTGGCTAGCCGCATTGGCGGGGATGGCTTGTCAAAGAGATATCGGACGGGAGTCCACTTTGGAGACCGGGAGCAGCTTTGAATGCGGCTTGCATGTAGTGTTTCGGTTTCCCGACTACCCATTACTAAGGCGGTACAAGTTTTCTACGATCTTTGAGTAGTGAGTTCCTTCCTTGAAGCTTGGCTTCACGAAGTAGATTGCATGCTCAACCTTGGAATCTTTCTGTTCTTGTGCCGACGCATTGCTCCGATTGACGTGTGCATTCTTTGTCGAGATACGGGAGTAGTGGCTTGTCTTCATGTGGCGGGCAACAGTGGGGGATTCACCAAGTAGGTCTTGATCTTCTCAAAAAGCTTTGGCACTCGGAGTCCCATTTGATGTCGGCATTCTTTCATCGGTTTGAACATGGGCTCGCGGAGAGATGTCAAGCCCCGGTTGATGAAGCGGCGATGTCTTGAAGTCTTCCCATGAAGCTCTTCACTTACATCGGGGTTTGAGGAGGCTTCATGTCGATGATGGCCTTGATTTTCTTGGGATCGGCTTCGATACCTCTTTACGTAACCATGTACCCCGGTACCTTGCCGCGGCTTGGCCGAAAGGTGCACTTTGCGGAGTTTAGCCTCGTAGGTGCTTTTACGAGTACATTGAAGAACTTTCTCGGATACGTCATGTCTTTGCATGTCGATCCCACAGGTGGATGATCATGTCGTCGACATATGATTTCTTTGTGAATCATGTCATGGAAGAGGAGGCTGATTGCGGCCAGTAGTAAGTAGCCCAGCGTTCTTGAGGCCGAACGGCATGGCCGCGTAGCAGTATGTCCCCACGGAGTGGTGAAGCGATCTTGGCTTGATCCTCCTCGGACATTTTGATGCGGTTGTATCCGGCGAACCCGTCCACGAAGGACTTTACTTGGAAATTTGCCGTGGTGTCGACCGGCATGTCGATGTTAGGCGGTGGGAAATCATCTTTAGGGCTGGCCTTGTTGAGATCCCGGAAATCCACACGGCATCGACCTTTCCGTTGGCCTTGGTGACCGTCACGATGTTGGAGAGCCAAGTCGGGTACTCAATCACTACGATGAAACCAACTCGGAGCATTTTCTCAATTTCTTCTTTTACTTGCAAGGACCACTCTGGCTTGATCTTGCGCGGCTTACATTTGACGAGGCTTGGATTCGGGATCCGGAGGAATTTTGCTTGCTCCACGATTGAGGATCGAGTCCTGGCATTGTCCTGAGTATGACCGGGCGAACACGTCAAGCTTATACTCCCAGGAGGAGAGGCTTATCGGGGCTTCTTTTTACTGTCCCGGCGAAAGCGCCCACTTGTGTCTCTTTAGGCTCTTGCACGACCCCCGGAGTTCACTTTGGTCATAACCTCTTCTTGGCGAAAGCATTGGGCCCGATTGTCCCTCTTGATGTCAACTACATCGCTGAGAACTTTGCTCTAATGTATTGTTCGTTTTAATGTGTATTCTGCTTCTTTTATCAATTGAATTATTAACGTCACTTTTCAAGTTGTTTGTTAACTTATCGGTTGTTAGTAAGTGGCAATGAGAGGATACTCTAGAAAGGTCGAGACTTTTCATTAAACAAGAACGGAAGAGTACATAGTTATTCTGGTTTCTATTTATCTCATCCTCGGCGTAAGGCACGTTGGACTGGACTCGGAGGAAGGGCTGGACTTTGACAAGGACCGACTCGGAGGGTTTGAGGAGCCTGGTTTAGGGAGATGTGGGTGCGGGCCCGGCGGCTGTCTTCCCGGTTCTGCACTGGCTTGCCCTTAGTAGGTGAAAATTTTGATTACCCCTGATTCTTCGGTGGCATTGCTTTGGATGCTTGATGAGGGTTCGGAGATGCGAGAGAAGCAGCCTGGCTGTCCCAATCACTGGCCGATCTATGCTTTGTTGTCGGAGTCCCGGAGTCAATCGGGTTTTGGCACCTCCACGACTTCTTTCAAAAAGACTACGTGCAAATTTGGTCCTTTGAAGGCTGTCTTCTATGAATTCTACAGTTCCTTACGCTTTGGGTTCTTGTCTCGAGCGTGTGCAGCCCTCGGTGGCTGATCCGAGACAATTTGTTTCCACATGGAGAGTACACTGAGTTGCTCTTCCAGAAGTCCAGGATTCCCTTGAATGTGTTGTGCTCGTCTTTGGCTTTGTGGTGGCGATTGAGTCAGGTAGAGCTGTGATGTCGAGAACGCATCCGCTATCGGATTAGCTTTGAGTCCTCTGAAGCGCTTGAGGTCTACGTGCTAGGCCTGTTCCATTCTTCTGTAGTCTCGGTGCTGACTATCCCACCCTGCTTCTTTCTCATCTTCGTCGGTTCCACGTCGGTCCCCTCGGATTCTGGCTGTCGGTTCGGCTGTCCAGGTCCCCACCGGTTCTTTGTCGGTTCCCTTGTCGGTCCCCTCGGTTACTGCTGTCGGTTCCACTTGGTGAAGTAATGAGCGGAGGTCGAAGGCGTAAGAACGGAGGTTGTAATGTGCCGTCGGAGGTTCCACTTTTGCGAAATACTTTGCCTTGGTGCGGGGCCCGAGGCCTTTTGTCTTCCGCCTTGATGTCGGCGGTGTTGTGCACGTAGCTTCAGCCACTGGACCGTGGTGTGGTCCTTGACTGTGGCAATAACTTGGTGTGTGCCCTGTGCACTTTTGCCGAGCCCAGTCACTGGGATGAAGTTGCAGTTTCATCATCCTCATGGCGGAAGGAATAACTGGTCGTGAGATACAGTGGAAGGTCCATATTGCATGTTGGATCTTGGGGGAGGTCTCAGGTGAATCCAGTTAATGCCATCGT